>JASDDO010000019.1:395344337-395638156 GCA_030015575.1 Agapanthus africanus | reverse complement strand
CCCGAGATTCTTGGAGGATGCGCTTGAGCGGTACTATTCCGCCATACTTGATTTCGATGTTTTGGGCGATCTATTCGCATGACTGATTTTGATGATTAGGTTTCATGACGTTTGTTTTCATGTGCTATTGAGTATTTACGATTTTTGCACCGTGTCGCATTTGTTATTGTTTTCGTGCCTTGGTTTCAGATGTTTGTGATTTTATGGGTTTCATACATTTGAGTTGATTTTGTGCGTATGCATGCACACGATTTGGTTTTTGCACTCAGTATAGTTTACATATGCTTACAGTGCAGTGGCATGTATTTTGTGCACTTGGATGCACTGGATTTCGATTCGATGGTGATGCTCGATATTTGTTTTGTGCACTTTAGGCACCTGATTGGATTTTGCGCATGTTCGGCGCTTGATATTGGATTTCATGGTTTCATGTATGATGGATGTACCGGATTTGGATTTTTAGCGCATGTTGGGCGCAGGTTATGACATGCGATTTGGTGCACACCAGAGGCACTAGATCGAGATTTTTTCGTGCATGTCAGATGCACCTGATTTTTGCTGTCAGGCACACACGTTGCCTATGACTGATGTTGTGTGCACACCCGTTGCACCTTGATGTCATTTTTGTGCACCTTCTTGGCACATGGATGGATTTTGATTTCCGTGCGTACCAGACGCACAGAGTTTTCATATGCATTTTTGGGACTGATTTCTTATGGAGCAGTATATTTTTATGATATTGCGATTTGTCTTCGTACTGAGCAGGACTGGTCAGATGACGGTACCTGAGTATGTTTTGCATGCACTGATAGATTTCAAAGGGATTTCCAAAAGCGAGCTATAGTCTCATTGTTTACATACGTGTCTGATATGATACGAAACGTTTAAAACGAGGGAACACTTCTAAATTATTTTCAAAGCGGCGGAACGTGCATATTAAACAAAAATATATACGTGTATAGCTATTTTCTTATAGAAACATCCGCCACTATGCAGTGTTATACGCATTGCGCATCGACTTTAAAGAAATTGGCATGCATTTCCTTCATATATTTACACGTATAGTTCCGGTTTGTAGCATATCGGCTTGTTTGGATTTGGCATTCGTGTTTTACGTTGACTCCGATGATTGCGAGATGCTTGACGGAGTTTTGTTTTCGAGTTATCTGCTCGTTACGCATGCGCATGTATTGCCTTATGATGCGTTCTATAGATTGATGATTTCGGAGCCCCGTTGGCTTGGACATTTTATTGAAATGTTTTGGAATTTGGAGGTTTAAATTTAAATTCGGGGACCGAATTTCTTTAAGGGGGGAAGACTGTAACATTTCAAAAAAAAAAATAGAATATTATTTTTGGGAATTTTCATAATTTAATATTAATTTTTAATGAATATTTTAATAGTCGGTATAATTAAATACCGATAAATAAGGAAAATTTTGGGAAAAACTTATGGAAATTCTAAAATAGCTTATTTGGTGGAAATATGTCATTTTGCAGTTTTTATGTTGGATTATATTGTTATTTTGGTGTTAATCGCGATTAAAAATCGCGAAGTGGATTTTTGGCTTTTTGTGCAAAAATATGCACATGACATTTTCTACACTTGTTACACTTATTTCTTATTTTGGTTATGATAGCCTAGGGTTGGACCATGTTTAGAGGACCATGGTGGGTTGAACCAATTGGTTAGATTAAGTGGGTTAATTAGGGTTTTTGTGTTGATTAGGGTAGGTTGACATTTGGTAGGAGAGAGAGAGGAGATTGGATGGTTGTCATGCAACATTCATGAGAGAGGGAGAGTGGTGGCTAGGAAGTGTCACACTCCATTTCTCTTCACAACTTTTACATACCTATTACATCTCTCCCTCTCACTCAAACACCCACACCAACACATCAGCCACAATCAGCATATTTCAGCCAAACTACATCAGCAGCCAACCCCATCCTGAACATCAACACCCCAACATCATAACCAGCAGCAGCAGCTGCTGAAATACTGCTTAAGCCCCCTACATCAGCTGCTACATCAGGTACCTTCAGCAGCCTAAACCCCTCCTAACACCTTAGCCCAATATCTACACCCTCACATCAACTGATACACTCACATCAGCCACCCAAACACCACATCAGCCCCCCAATCCATCAGCTGCAGCCACCACCCTAGCACCATAGCCCCATACCTATGCACCCCTATCAACATTTCAGCCCCCTTTGCATCAGCATCTGCAGCAACAGCAGTAGCTCCATTCAAACAACACCAATATCCCCAGCTACAGCAACAAACTGCTGTTAAAAAAAAACAGCTTCAGCTCAATTTCTTCACCTCTGCTGCTACCAACAGCCACAGCAGCAACAAATCCATTCAAGACCACACCACACCCCTTCATACTCCACCCCACACAACACCATACCCTCTGTTTCGCCCAATCAGAGCAAAGCTCTGTTGAAATTCAAAATTCAAAATTCTGAAGCAACGCTTCAAGTCTCGGGCGCAACACGCCACATGTCAGGCGCTGATACGTCAGCGCAGCGCCCAAGAAGGTGCACCCAATCAGAGCAAAGCTCTATTAAAGGAAGCAACGTTTCAGTTGCGCTGCGCTGTGCGCTGCGCGGACACGTGTCAGCGCAGATGCGCTGCGCTGTGCGCTGCGCGACACGTGTCAGCACAGATGCGCTAGCGCAGTTGCGCCGCGCTGTGCGCTGCGCGACACGTGTCACGCACTGGGGCATCTGCGCCAAACAGAATTAAAATTTTAAGAAATCTTTTCCGTTCTTGTTAAAACAAGAAGATTTTCTTCTGCAAAGCAGAAGCCCTTGGATCAAAGATCAAACGGTGGGGAAAATTCCCCAAATCACTCAGAGAAAGATCTCTTTAACAAATTTAACTAATGGGCACTATAAAAAGGACCCTAGGCCTCAATTAAAAGAAAGGAAGATCTTTCTAAAAAAAAAAAAAAAGAGAGAAGAGAACTCTGAGAAACTCCTCAAGAATAAAAAAAGGTAAAAAACCTTTAGAAAAAAGAGAAAGTTCTCTTAGGAACAGATCATAGATCTAAAAACAAGATCAATGATCTTTAATAAAAATAAAATAAAAATAGTGCTTTGCACTTTTCATGAACCTTTGGTTCTCTGAGATAAGAAAAACAAGAAAAAAAACTTATTTTTCTTTGATCTAAGTTAGATCAAGAAATCAAATAGTGCTTTGCACTTCTGTTCTTGAATCTAAAAGATTCTTGGTGCTTTGCACTTGCAAACTGCGCTGTTGCGCTCTTGGGAGAGCGCCACGTGTCAGCATCTAAACCACTTGCGCTACGAAATAAGAGCTTTGCTCTCTGGAGTTGGCGCACCTCACCAGAGCGCGCCACGTGTCAGCAGCGCAACAGCGCAGCGCACTGCACTGTTGCGCTTGCGCTCACCAGAGCGCGCCACGTGTCAGCAGCGCAACAGCGCAGCGCACTAGCGCAGCGCACTGCACTGTTGCGCTCGCGCTCACCAGAGCATGACACGTGTCTTCACACAAGCGCTTGCGCTCAGTGAGTGGCGCAAAACGCCTAACAAATGCAATGCAGGGCCAAGCCCAATTAAAAGACTAAACAGGCCTAATTAAATTGATGCTCTGCATCATTTATAAATGGGCAAAGCCCAAACAAAAATAATAAAATGCTATGCAGATGCCTTGCAGAGCCCAAAATAAATTGATGCTTTGCATCTTTTATGGGCAGAGCCCAAACAAGAAAGTAGAAGTAATGCAATGCATTATTTAAGTGTGGGCAAAGCCCTAGCACAGGTCTAATGGACTAAAAATAAATAAAATGTTGAACATTTTCAACTGGACTTAGCCCAATTCTGGCCGTAAGTCCTTAAATTAAATTGAACTGAGCACAAATGCTCTCTCTCAAATCAATTTATATCCGGTTCGAGGGTACATCTCCGAACTCCTTTGACATCCATCGTTGTAATTCCTCAACGACGTCAAAGAGGTGACGGGTCCCAACGACCACACATCAATACGGACTGCGGGGTCCTTAAACTCGTGGACTGAAACGTCCCTAAACTAATGTTTGACCGAAACGTCCCTAAACTAATGTTGGACGGAAACGTCCCTAAACTAATGGTGGACCACCACGTCCCTAAACTGGAACATGGACCACTACGTCTCTAAACTGGAACAATAGAGCTCCCAAATGCTCTTTTGCCGGATCTAAACGGTCCCGTTTAAGTTGATCTTAGCCCCAAATACGGCTAACGTATCCTTAAACATTTAAATGGACTATAAAACTCCAAATCGACTTTGGTTCAAGGGTACATCTCTGAACTCCTCTGACACCTGCCGTTGTAATCCTTCAACGACGTTAGAGAGGTGACGAGTCCCGATGGCCAGATATTAAATGGATTATCACGTTAAGTTGATCTTAGTCTCAAACAGGACTATCGTATCCTTAACGAACGTTTAAGTTGATCTTAGCCGCAACGCGACTAATGCATCCTTAAACTAAAAACACCAAACCCAAATCTAAGTAAATACGGATTTGGACTAATCCACGTCCTACGGGCGACGGCATTACTCAGTCTCCGTATACAATCCACGGGCAACCACAAATAAAACAAACACACACGACACGAAGTGAAATTCTGGAGAAGGAGAAAGTTGTTACCGCGATGCGGTAGCGTAATTAACCGCAGGGGCTTGCGCCTGCAGGGAAGAGCGTCCCCACAATCAAAACCCCTCAAGCGAGGGGGAATCTGATGAAGTCTGCTACATCGGCCGCATCCGTCTAAACCTCCGATACAGGGTGCCATAAATCAACTTGGCATCTTCGGAGAGGTGGACGGATAAAACCAAATAGCATCTGCCCCGAATCTCAGCGTCAGGACATCGCGGTCCTGTGCGCCGTCCTTCGGAGGGGAACAGATTCTGGCACGCCCAGTGGGACCTTTTCCACTTTCCACTCCACACTTCGTGTGTCGTGTTCGCGAACGAATCACGGTTTACTGTGGTTGCCTGTGGATTCAAGGTACTAAGATTTGGTGTCTTGCTCCGTGCAGAAAACAGAAGATCAATGGGTTCAAACTGCACTGCCTACAACTGCAATTCTCGCTCGGTCCTTATTGGAGGAGTGACTTATGGGCCCCATGCGGCCTCCCTTTTTAAAATGCCGGTGGAGCAGGTGGCTCAAACCACCACTGGACTATTTTTTGGGACCATACTCCTACCAATGAGCTTCAATGCCCCAATGACATCGCAAGAAGCTCCAAAGAAGCTGGTCTTTGATCGACTTACCACTGCCGCGACCCCTCTCAACAGGTCGCCCAGTTTCAATACCTCAGTTTTCAACAGACTGGGCCAGAACGTCCGCAAACCTGCGATACCCGAAGCTGCCATCCCAAAGCGGATAGCCATCCCGACGCAAACGGACGAAATCATTGGAAAGGTTCCTTCTTCCGAGAAGTCAGTTTTTACGAGGCTGGCCATTCCGGTTACTGCTCCAGGCGAGGTCCTCAAAGCTGCTTCCCCTACCCAGAGCAGGGGGCATGAAGAAGCTTATCCAACAACGGAGGTGACTCCATCCGCAAGACACGCTCGACGTCGCCACTGGCGTCGAGTATGAAAGGCTGGGGGCAACTCCCCCTCTGGATTTACGCCACCAGCTCCGACGGTGGGGATCGATGCTGTTGTTCCAACCGGGAACAGCTTTGAATTGCTGAATACGGTGCGCAGAAACTCTTCTACTGCGGTGCTAAAGCGAACTCCTTCATCTGTGAAGAATATTCCAGAGAAGAAGCTAGAGCAGCCCCCTCAACGGCTGTCCTCTAAAATTTACAAGGTCTGGCGACAGGTCCAGGAGTCAGTGATTAATGAAAACCATCTTCATCGACAGAGAAAGATGAAGGTGCGGCAGGAGAAGGATTACTCTGTCAAGCCACAAAAAACAAAAGCTACTTGGATGCCCACTACAACGGCTCCCTTAACTCCAATCATTCAAAAAAGGAGGCCGCAAAAAGCCCCTGTGTCTTTGGCAAATCGCAAAGACACCGAACACAAATGCCCCAAGTCTGGGGGCATGGTGGTGCACACCGTTTATATGGCTTGCGGAAAGGAGGAAAGCCGTGCTTCGACGGGTCACCGACCGCTCACCCGATCTGTGACGAAAGCCCAGGAGCAGCAACAGAAGCTTCAGGAAATGATGACTGTGATGGCTGCACTTACCGAACCGAAAGAAAGTTCGGAAGAATCATCAGAGCAGCGTCACGAACAAGAGACTGATGCTGACTTCTTACGTAGAATCCTCAAAAAGAAGGACACAGAAGCCATAGAATAAGCGGCTAACATAAAACAAATGGCACTCCTCTTCCAAGACATGGTAGGGATGATGTTACAGCCAGACCCTCCAGCTGAAGACCCTCCAGTCATTGTCGGAAATGACGGAGGGGAAATATCTGATCCTCCTCCGGCTCTTTCAGCAGCCAAGGAAGAAACCATTTCCAAGGCCGCGCTTGACGACTATATAGCTCAGCAAATACGAGCTCATCAGGCGAGTGAAGCGGCTGGGCAAACTTTTAGAACGGGACGACCGTATCCGAGCTGGTACGACCAAATCAGTTACCCGCCGGGATATACGATCCCTAAATTCCACGTATATAAAAGGACAGGGAATCCGCATCAGCATGTCGCTCAATTCAGGGCCTTATGCGGCAATACTGGAGGCGATGACAAATTGTTGCTACGTCAATTCGTCGGTAGCTTAGCAGAAACAGCCTTTGAATGGTATTCGGAGCTACCTAACGACTCTGTCAAAACATTTACAGAGATGGAGCTGCTGTTTACACAAAGATTCGCGAGTGCTAGTGAACGCATCCCGATAACAGCACTGATAAATGCCAGGATAAGGCCAAGCGAAACGTGGGTCCAATACGCAACACGATGGCAGAACCTATGGTCGAAATGCGAACAACGCATAGAAGAAGCACCTGCGGTAGGCATGTTTGTGGGCACTCTCGATCCGCAGGCGACCATCTCACAATTCATGATGTTCTTCAGGCCGACCACCTTCCAGGCCTTGATTGACAAATTAGCCCAAATGGACCAGATGGGCCATAGACCGTCTCCTCCAAAATCAGATTCCCGAGATGAGAAAGGAAAAGGGAAAGCGATCGTCGTCGCCAATGCTCAACAACAGTCGAGCAACTCAAAGCCGGTCGTTCGCCAAAACAACGTGCGTCCACGCCCATCCCTCGAAGAGAGGCTAGGACGTCCTTACTCGTTTCCTCATAATAAAACGAGAAGACTGTTCGAGATAGCAGTGCGCAACAGACTCATCAATCTGCCGAGTCCAAAGTGTCTATCGCAGCCAGGCGATCTTAATAATCTCAATTATTGCCCTTACCACCAAACGGTAAGTCACCCGATTGAGGATTGTTTCGTCTTTAAGGGATGGATCGAGGATCAGTACCTACAAGGCAAGTTCACGCTGTCGGAAAACTGGAAGGTAAGCCCACCACAGCCGCACTCTCCAAAGAAGACGGACACGCCGAGGGCAGCTTGTTCTTTAGTCAAGGATGAAAACAATGGAGAAAACTCATTGGATGAATCCGAAGACTACGTAGCGACTTGTCATATGATTTCTCATTCACTGACGGATGATAAAGAGGCTCCTTGCGCTGAGAAACCAATGGCGAATCCCGAACCAGAAATTCTACAGCCATCAGACGAGCTGATCGATGTCTTCCTAAATGAAATTCGTCTGAAAGCAAAAGCCAATCAAGAGCGTGAAATGGCCATACTAGAAAGAACCAAGGTATTCCCGTCAAATCAAAAGCCATACACTGCGGATAAAAACAAATTCAAGACGAGGAAAAGGTTCGCCAAAGCTTTATCAGTAGGAATGAAGCTACCGCCCTTTGAAGAAAATACTCTCGCTGAGGTAGAGATGCACCCTAACTTCTGCTTATATCATCAGAAGATCATACATCCTACCGAAGACTGCGAATCTTTTAACTGTTGGTGGCAAGGGTATGTTGCTCAAAAGCAACACTTCGACCGGACAAAATGTGAAGCTTGTAGACGTCGAAAAAATGCGATAGATGATCGCAAAAGAGCCGCCGACGATTGTCATACGGCCGACTCTAAGGTATCGCAAATTATCACCTTTGGAAGCGACTCTGATGAGGAAGCTACCCCAACCCTTCCCTCAGGGAATCTATTTCGAAAATAAAGGAATTGAGAAGCTGCGAGAACGTTCAGCCATGTAATCGCATGCTATTCGAAAAAAATCTCGGCCCCGTAAACAACGGAGCGAACAAAAAGGATAAAAGAAAAGGAAAAACTGTCCTCGTCGCCAGCGCTCAACAACAATCAGGTAACCTTAGACCAGCTGCTTGCCAAAGCAACAAGCGGCAACCCCTCCAGGAAAAGTTGAAACGTCCTTACTCGTTTCCGCAAGATAAAACAAGGGGACTATTCGAGCTGGCAGTGTGCGACAGACTCATCAATCTGCCGGGTCCAAAACGTCCGTTGTGGCCAGGCGATGTTAATAATCCTAATTATTGCCCTTACCACCAAACAGTCGGTCACCTGATCGAGGACTGCTACGTCTTCAAGAACTGGGTTGAAGATCAATACCAACAGGGCAAGTTCGCGTTGTCCGAAAATTGGAAGATGAACCCGCCACAACCACACGCTCTGAGAAAGATGGATACGCCGGGGGCATCGTGATCAGTCATAGAGAAAGCCCCATAGACCGAAAAGTCAATAAACTAGATATTCGTCTCAAATACGGCGACGGCGGACCGAGATGTCCTTAAACTAATGATGGACCGCAATGTCCTAAAACTTGCAAAGGACCGAAACGTCCTTAAACTAATACCGCAGCATCTTTAGGCTGACGAGGTGAATAAAAAAAAATATAAATAAAGAAAAATATAATAAATAAAAACGGTATGTCCATAAGCAAAAAGGGCACGGATGAAAACCCGAAAGGGCTCCGTGAGTAAAAACAGCAGGGCTACCGGCGAGTGTTCGTGAAAACCAGAAATGGCGCGACCTCGTAAAAAAAAAGAGAAAAAAACAAAAAAAAACGGTATGTCCATAAGCAAAATGGGCACGGATGAAAACCCGAAAGGGCTCCGTGAGTAAAAACAGCAGGACTACCGACGAGTGTTTGTGAAAACCCGAAAGGGCGCAACCTCGTTAAAGAACACTTACAAGATCCTCTCGACCTTGTAAGGAGAAACCACCCGCGTGAGATCCTTACGACTCACAAGGGAGCAACACACTTAGGGATCTCCACGATTCCTAAGGAGAAAATACACTTGCGAGATCCTCACGACTCGTAAGGAGAACTCTCTTATGGGACCCTCACGGCTCATAGGATTTGAAAGTCTTAAGTTACAGAGACCTAAACCTGTGCTTAAGTAAACCCCCACAAACTTCCGATAATGCCCTACAAGTGGCTCAATACTGACCCTTGTATACAATCCACGGGCGCGAATAAACATTTCCCTAACTAAGTCCCATCCGAGATATGTTCGTACGGTGAATAACCCTTGTAAATCCTCTCGATTTACAAGGAGAAAACCTTCCGGTGCGATCCTTACGACTTACAGAGGAACATGCACTTAGGAATCCTCACGATTCCCAAGGAGAAAATACACCTACAAGATCCTCACGACTTGTAGGGAGAAATACCTTTGTGAGACCCTTACGGCTTATGAAGTCAAAAGCCTTAGTCGACAGAATCCTAACCCTGTTTACTAAGCCACCCTTTGTTCGATATCGACAAAGGCAAATGATGATTCGCTCCTGGCAATATCCCAGTTGTAGCGATGCTGATGCCTAAAACGGTATCAAATTCCAAGTCCCTTCATGGAAAATGATGATTCGCTCCTGGCAATATTCCAGTTGTAGCGATGCTGATGCTGAGATTGGTGTCAGATTCCAAGTTCCACACCCGCGATAAAAAATCAGCGAGCCACACATGCATACGAAATAGCCGAAATGATGGGGCAACTTGCAATAAAAAGCAGCAAGTAAAAATGTATGCATGCAAAATAGCCGAATTGATTGGGCAACTCGCAATAAAAAGCAGCGAGTAAAAATAAAATAAATAGCCGAAATGATTGGGCAATCGCGACCTTCGTGATATAAAAGCTGAAATGATAGAGCATCGCGGAAAAAAAATGAATGAAATGAAACTTTGGCCCTACAGGCGATAGTACAACAATCCCTGTTACGATCCAGGGGCACAAACAAAGAAGGAGGCACCCTTTCCTTCCTAATGCTCCATCAGAAAACGGAGCCAAATCTTAACGGCAATATCTACGGCCTAACAATCAAACAAACGGAGCCACGGCAAAATCCCAGCTCCACCCCGACGTTCGTTTCGATACAGCAGACGAATTGTCACCCCAGCGTTCTTCCTTTTACAGGATTCGGACGTGACAAAGCAAACGAAGCGAAGGCCAAATTCCTAGCTTCAAGGTCTTAACGGCGAGTCATATAAAGCCTGAAAGACAACTAGAGATCATCTCACACCAGTGCGGAATGGTCACCACTTCGACGTTCGTCTCGACGCAGCAGACGCAACAATCATCAAACAAATGGAGCCACGGCAAAATCCCTAGTTCCAAAACTCGACGGTTCATCAGCAACCTAGAGACAACCTCGACATCCGACTCGATACAGCAGACGAGATGTCACCCCAACGTTCGTCTCGATACAGTAGACGCAATGTCAACAACAGCGTTCCTCCGCAATCCAGCTGGAGGCAGATGCAACGTCAACAAAAGACCTCACGGTCGAAACAAAGTGGAGTAACGGCAAAATCCCAACTCCACCTTAGCATTCGTCTCGTTACAGCAGACGCAATGTCAATAACGGCGTTCCTTCGCAGTCCAGCAGGGTGTACATGCAAAGTTAACAAAAGACCCCATGGTCGAAACCAAGCGGAGTGACGGCAAAATCCCAGCTCCACCTCAGCATTCGTTTCAATACACCAGACGCAGTGTGAGCAAATGAAGCGAAGGCCAAATTCCTAGCTTCAAGGTCTTAACGGCAAGTCATATAAAGCCTGAAAGACCACCGGAGATCAACTCACATGGAGTGGTCACCTCCTCGACGTTCGTTTCGATACAGCAGACGAGTTGTCACCCCAGCATTCTTCCTCCAGCAGGGATTCAGACGTGACAAAGCAAACGAAGCGAAGGCCGCATTCCTAACTTCAACGTCTTTACGGTAACTCACATAAAACCGGAAAGACAATCGGAGGTCATCTCGCACCAGCACAGAGTGGTCACCACCTTGAAGTTCGTCTCGATACAGCAGACGAAATGTCAACCCCAGCGTTCTTCCTCCAACAGGATTTGGACACACCAAAGAGAACGAAGCGAAGGACACATTCCTAGCTTCGACGTCTTGACGGTAACTCATATAAAACCGGAAAGACAATCGGAGATCATCTCGCACCAGCACAGAATGGTCACCACCTCGACGTCCGTCTCAATACAGCAGACGAGATGTCACCCCAATGTTCGTCTCGACACAGCATACGCAACGTCATTAAACGAATGGAGCCACGGCAAAATCCCTCGTTCCAAACCTCGACGGTTCACCAGCAACCTAGAGACAACCTCGACGTCCGTCTCGATACAGTAGACGAGATGTCACCCCAATGTTCGTCTCGATACAGCAGGCGCAACGTCATTAAACGAATGGAGCCACGGCAAAATCCCTAGTTCCAAACCTCGGCAGTTCACCAGCAACCTAGAGACAACCTTGACGTCCGTCTCGATACAGCAGACGAGATGTCACCCCAACGTTCGTCTCGACACAACAGACGCAACGTCATCAAACAAACAGAGCCACGGCAAAATCCCTAGTTCCCACCGCAACATTCGTCTCGATACAGCAGACGCAATGCCAGCAAACGAAGCAAAGGCCAAATTCCTAGCTTCAGGGTCTTGACGGCAACTCACATAAAGCCCGAAAGACTATCGGAGATCGTCCCCACACCAGCGCGGAGTGGTTATGACTCATCGGGGCTCACCAAAATAAGCCTAACCTCAAGTAAAAAGCGACATGGCAAATTCCTAACGCTTGCTCTTCCGACGGTCAAACTGCCAAGGAGGATTGCTTGAAGACATCTTGTCCAGCCCCCGAAGGGATCAGAGACACGGCAGTCGCAGGGCTACTCGAACAGCACGATTGCCTATCGAGGACTATATCAGCTTATGCGACGGTACGATGGCCAAAACCCTAAGTACCACCAACCTTAACGGGCTTCTGTCGTAAAGAGCAGAGGTTAAATGCGACGTTAAGATGTTCTTGCGAGAAACGCTCGATTCGTCTCGACTTGTGAAGAAATTGTTGAGGCGGCTCGACTCGTGAGATAAAGCTTCAGGCAACAGGGACTAAAAAACTTGCTTCCTGAACAATGAGACTCTGCAAGTCGATCCAAAAAGGTCTCTTGCATACTATTCACGGGTCTCACTCTCCAAAGTCAAATCTCGACAAGGAGGGAAACAACCGCTTATGAGGCCTCTCGACTCGTAAGAGGGAAAAATTCTCTTATAGGATCCTTACGACTTATAATAGAAAAACACACTTAGGAATCCTCACGATTCCTAAGGAGAAAAACCCACCTACGAGATCCTCTCGATCCGTAGGGAGAAAAGTCTCTATGAGACCCTCACGGCTCATAGAGTTGAAAAGTCTTAGACAGCAGATCTGAACCTGCGGCCTAAGCCATCGCTATTTCTTAAGAAAGTCAAGATGCGTGCTCTATTATCCGTTGATCATGTTTACTAAGGTGGCGTGCTGATAATAAAAGAAAGAAAAGGCGGAGAAATGACATAAGATATTACAGAAAATGTGTATCTTTTATTCATAAACTTGATTGGGTACAGAATACATTGTGTTAAAGAATAAAAAAGTAATATATATATACACATTCTTTTATCTACAAGCACAAACGATACAAAGAAGGATAGCTACTGAGGAGGAAGTGTCTTTAGTAAATCCACAAGTTGCTCTCGCACTTCCTTCAGCGCCTCTTCCTGAGCGGCTGCCGCGGCCACCTCCGCTTCCACCTGGGTCCGCTGTTGTAAAAAGGATGAAAGTTGCTCCTCCGTCGCCTTCTGGGCTTCTTCCTGGCTGGGTGCATCTTGCTCGACAATGTAAAGTTGTTGCCTCAATGATAACCTTTCGGAGAGACATTGCAGAAGGACCTCAAAGACAACCTTCAGCCGTGCGGCATTGGCCTCCACCCGAGCGTGCAGTTGGGCAGACTTGCTTGAAGTCTCATCGCGCTCCTTACGCCTTGAAATGACTTCTTGTTCGAGGTGGCGGAAGTAAGAACGCTCTGCTCAATCCATGCTGTTCTTTGATTGCTGGCAGCCAAGGTCTCGGGAGTGGGACGCAGCGATTCTAACTGATACGGACGGGCCTCGATCTCCCTGCAATGGTTAACCCAAGATGCGATGATGCCCTCATCATGAAAGTTCACGAGTATTGCCAGCATCGGGTTAACCACCGTAGTGAAGTTGCGGCAGATGTAGGAGTTTCAACGTCGAGTTCCTCGACGTAGTCATTCAACATGCGCAGACTATTCACGGCGCCTTTTGAAGACGGACTTCTCAGATAAGGACCCGCCGGCATTGTAATACGAGGCTCGAAGGGCGCCGAGGCCGGAACGACAGCTGAAAAGAAACAGGATGCGATCAGATAACAGTACAGAAAATAAAGAGAGGGAAGTTATCAATGTGATGGTCGCTGTACCAGTTGAGACAGGTGGCAAAGTCGGAAGGGCCGGTGGCGCAGCTGATCTTTTATCCCCTCCTTCAATCTGTAGCACTGCAGTTGAGATGAGAAAAAGGGGTTAGAGGTAATTCCATCAATAAAAAAAGGGGAAAGAAAGATGTCAATGGAAATCATACTCACCAACGCCACCAGAGGAAGAAGCGAGTTCGGATGGGAAGGAGAAGTGTGGGAGCAACATCTGATATACATGATCAAAGAGCACTCCTGAAATGACACAACAATATGACTTTAGTACACAAATTATATGTCTGAAAAGTGAGATTAATAAGTTGCGCACCCATACCTTCCAACATCTTTGACGGTATGAGAGAAGGCTGAGAGGTGACCACCGTTAAAGCAGTAGTCGAGGGCGCTCCCGTGAGCAACGGGGCATCAGCACTGGTTGCACCTGTGTTACGAACAAATGTGAACTTGTCAGAAAGGATGGTAAGATAAAGAAGATAGCAACTTCGGATTTACCTGATGAGCTGCCAGCTGAAATGGAGGCGATTCCTTCCTCTGTTGACATGAGGCCACCGCCTGTGGCCTCATCACCCGACTCAATGGGAACCGTTGTCGTGCTCGCGAGACCAGGAGACGGCGGAGGACCATAGACAGGGAGGGCTATGACTGGAGCATTGCCAGACTCCAGAGAAGGAGCGGTTGGCTCATCCTCGGGAATCATGGCCACCTCACCCACTACTCCCTGAGGTTCAGTAATCGCGGTCGTCTCGTCCACCGTCACCACGAGGTCGCCAGCCTCAAGTGCCTCGTCCGTCACCACCCTGGGCTCAGTTATAATGATCATTTCATCTGCCGCCACTTCAGGCTGCGCATCAATGACATTCTCGGCTTTAGGCCCCTCAACCTCCGCATTAGGCTCTAAGGCCTCAACGATGTTGCCCACTGTCGGCTCGGGTTCGGCAGGCACCGCCTCCTCTGTTCCCCGAAGTTCAACGGTCTCCGCCTCACCCTCGGTCGGACTTGGCCCTGCAAAATAATATATATAAGAACCATCGGCATTATAACTCTCACAATAAAAATTCTGAAAGAAATGTTACCTGAAGTGAACTTATCATTTGCGCTTCGAACGGCGCGCGCCACTTGTCTGCGAGCAGTGGATAGGGCGACAGGGGCCTCTTCGGAAGGAGTATCTGCCCGAGGGACGGTGCTTGGGCCCGCTCCCGTAGCCAAAGCAGTCCGGCGCGCCTTCGCCTCGCGCCTCAGCCGCTTTTTCTCCTCCTGGGCCGTTGAGACAGACCTCACCAGAGCCTATCTCATTGAGGCATCCTCGTCTGTATACAGGGATGCCTCCAAGCTCTTCAAGGCATCCCTCGTCAACTTGTCAAGTCGAGGCTCTTGCAGCAGCCCCGACGAGACCGGAACTCCAGTGACGGGTTCCGGAAGGATCTCTTCGTCGACTGGTATAACCCCTAGAAAGAAACAAGGAAAGAAAGTCAGGTTGATCATCGAAAAGAATGACGAGATTTGTTTTAAAAAAAGGGGGGTGGGACATACCGGCGCTCACTAAAGCGCGTTTCTCCTCCTCCTTTTGGAAGGTTTTCAAAGAGGCAGCAATATCTTCTTCGGTAGAGACACCTGTTGAAAATGGGGAAAAGTATTAGTCAAGAATAATGATGAAAAATGCGATGAAATGATGAGGAGAGCAGCTAATAATTACCTGACTCAGCGAGTTTGCTCAACCACGCTTCAAGCCTCGTTGATCGCTCAGAAGCCGCAATGGCGGCCGCCAGGTCGGTGTCTGCGGGGTCTACCGCGAAGCCCTTATTGCTGCCATATTCACTTATTCCTTCGGTAAGAGGGGCCTTAGGCTCTAAGCCAAGAATCGCGTCAAGGGAAAGGAGCGACTTCTTCTTCTTTTGCTCGCCAGCTCTGGATGCACCCGGGACTGATTTACGCTTGGCGGACGCCTTAGGGCGGCGGGTCCCGATATCCTCGCCTGCGCCAGACTCTGGCGATACCACATTTACCGCCTCCACTGGAGCACGGGAGGCTGGTGGCGCATCCACAATATCGCGAAGCGGCAATCCGCGCGGAGGGCTCAACACGCGCAGAGGTCCGACTCCAGCACCTTTCAATGGAGAAATAACCGGGGTCCTCGGCTTCAAGGGAGCCTTGCGATCGCCGCCGGGAGGCGCACCCTTGCGGTCAACCAGCATGCGTTTTTCCATTTGGATAACTGGACCCATAGCATGCGCATACCAAGCCACGTACGTGTTGAGGACTTTGGGGATGCAGCTCGGCTCGTTGATGAAGAAATAAGAACCCGTGTTAAGCTGCATAAAGTGGTGCATTGCATTCTTTATCCCCTCTCGGCTAACCACGGGCTTTTCCAAGAAGGCTTCCATCGGGATCCCTTGGTTGTAGCTCGATTGCTGAGCAAACCGGTGAGGGTTATACCTCATGAAGAGTGCTGTCTCATTCTGCCTGAACACCAGGTAGCCCGGCCGAATGGAGTAGAGATGGAGGATTTCCCGAGCCTTCAGTATGGAAGCCCCGTCTTTAAAATCATCGCGTAGCGGCACTACCGACTTGGTGGTCTCTGAGCCTATTGTTATGACCTTATCCAAGAAGGAAACCTTCGCCCCGACCAGGTGTGGTCGAAGGAGCAGCCCCCTAACCTCCCGTGGAGGTGCAACAATGATCGAAGCCCCAACCAACCGTATGACCCTTGGGAGCCTGCATTTCTCAAAAAAGGGAGGAATCCTATGGGCGCCAAACACCCCGTGCACGTGCATTTCCATCTAAGAAGTAAAGTAGTGCATCGGGAAGTTGGCGGGTTGCACCCCAGGCTCACAAGCGTCCGCCGCTACGCTAAGTCCGTTATAAAGATAAGCCAGCCCGGCGATTCCTACTGACAACTGCAAACCAGCCACCATCCGATGCGCTGGGTAGAAAACAGTCGGCCGCATATAGCGTGGATGCATGGGAAGAGCAAAACTGCACAACTACAAGCCCAAGAACCCTACAAAGAAGGTCTCTTCATCCATGTCGGGGACGGCGATTTCTGAAAAAGAGACGACGGCAGCACCAGGGAGGTAAAAATCTTTGTGGTCATCCTCCGATGTGGGTCGGCGATCCAAACCGAATCCAAAAGGGTCGTCGAGCTGGGCGAACTTCTCGCTCCGCTCCGATAAGAACTCCGGTCAAATGAAGCGGGCAATAAAATCTGCGAAACTGACACCCCGGATGCCCGATTCCAGATAGAGTCCTTCATAGATCTCCAGTACCTTAACCAAGCCTGGGTACTGGTGCTGAATAGCGTTCTCCGGCGTTAGGTTAAACACCAGCGGCTTGGTGGCAAAGACGTACTCATCGGGAGGAAGCAGCTCCTCGTAAGGCTCTCCCCTCATCGGCAGACCCGAGATTTCAGCAAACTCCTCCAAGGAGATAGAGACTTCCCGGTCCGTCATCAGGAAGGTGTGGGTGGGGATATTCCATTGCTCGATAAAAGCCTTAACCCACCACGTTGGAGGAGAAGGATACTCAAAGAGCGAGACGTAAATGGCCGAGTACAAGCCAATCCTCATCAGATGAGTCCTCTTCGCTGATAGGATGTACCGGGCCCATTGCAAATATCCGGCAGGCGGTCATGGGATCAATCCAATGTTATAAGCCTGTCCCCAAGGGCGTGCTTCACCCTGACAAATTCTCCTCCCTAAAATATCTATTGCTGGCGGCGGCTGTACGGGGATAGCACCAATCGCAGGCTGGAGGAGGTCATCCGAATTCCAATTTTTGACCTCCACGGCATACTTTACCGAGGGTTCATCTGCGTAGGGGAGTGAAGATGTTGGCTCAGACGGCGTGGCGAAACCGAAACTTCGGCGACCCTGGATGATCTCATTGTACCACCTACCCTAAAGGTGGAGGTTCTTGTACTCCGGGTCGTGTTCTCTAATCATGGTCAGGACTTCACGGTCCGAGGGCGCCTCGGGAAATCCCTCCTCCGAGCGAACGAATGGGAATGAAGTGTCTAGAGACATGATCTCTGCAAATGGAACAATTTAGCCGTTAGTGTTGTAATTCCAACGTTTGGCATAAAAAAATGCATTAATTAAATTAAATTAAAATTAATTAATTACACCACACAGTAGTGCAGTGAGTAGGAGACCAAAGGGGGACCCACAAAATCTGGATGACAATACATCAGACAACTTCATCATTGGATGAGATTGTCAGTTGGTCCCCAGGAAAACATTCCCACTAATAATAATAATAATAAATCCCCAGAGACAAGGAGAAAATCTCCTCTTTCAGAGCAAAGCTCTGCCACAGAGTGACACTTGTCAAACTCTGGTCTCAGGAAAATAAGATTCCTTAAAAGAGCCTAGCTCTGTGGCGATGATGAGGAAATTTATTTAAAACTCCTAAAGAGATTAGAACATTTTGAAGACTCTTAGAAGTTCTTCATTTTTAGATCAAAAAGATCTATTTTTGGATCCATGACCAAAGCTCTGCTCATGGGTTAAAACCCATGAACAAGATCTTTGTAGATCTATGGATTCATGAGAGCAAAGCTCTGTTGGTGAAACCCTAAAAGGAATTTCTTTAGATCAAAAGATCTATGAGAGCAAAGCTCTTTTGGTTAAGATTAATGTAAATTAATTTGATTTAAATTAATTTTACCTAAAAGTTTTCTAACTTTAGAAACGAGCAAAGCTCTGAAGTCCTTAAGCAAGAGCAAGCTCTGAAAATAAAAGTTCTTGAAGATGGTAATCATCTACTGAGGGCCAGAGGTCCTATTTATAAGGCGCTTGCGCCCCTTGAGCTCACCCCTTGATCCAACGATCAGGAGTTTGCCACCGCTGCACTCACGTGTGCGCCACGTGAGCGCAACGGTGGGAGGGCATTTGTTTCGCCCAATCAGAGCAAAACTCTGTTGAAATTCAAAATTCAAAATTCTGAAGCAACGCTTCAAGTCTCGGGCGCAACGCGCCACATGTCAGGCGCTGATACGTCAGCGCAGCGCCCAAGAAGACGCACCCAATCAGAGCAAAGCTCTATCAAAGGAAGCAACGCTTCAGTTGCGCTGCGCTGTGCGCTGCGCGACACGTGTCAGCACAGATGCGCTAGCGCAGTTGCGCTGCGCTGTGCGCTGCGCGACACGTGTCACGCGCTGGGGCATCTGCGCCAAACCGAATTAAAATTTTAAGAAATCTTTTCTGTTCTTGTTAAAACAAGAAGATTTTCTTCTGCAAAGCAGAAGCCCTTGGATCAAAGATCCAACGGTGGGGAAAATTCCCCAAATCACTCAGAGAAAGATCTCTTTAACAAATTTAACTAATGGGCACTATAAAAAGGACCCTAGGCCTCAATTAAAGAGAACTCTGAGAAACTCCTCAAGAATAAAAAAAGGTAAAAAACCTTTAGAAAAAAGAGAAAGTTCTCTTAGGAACAGATCATAGATCTAAAAACAAGATCAATGATCTTTAATAAAAATAAAATAAAAATAGTGCTTTGCACTTTTCATGAACCTTTGGTTCTCTGAGATAAGAAAAACAAGAAAAAAAAACTTATTTTTCTTTGATCTAAGTTAGATCAAGAAATCAAATAGTGCTTTGCACTTCTGTTCTTGAATCTAAAAGATTCTTGGTGCTTTGCACTTGCAAACTGCGCTGTTGCGCTCTTGGGAGAGCGCCACGTGTCAGCATCTAAACCACTTGCGCTACGAAATAAGAGCTTTGCACTCTGGAGTTGGCGCAACTCACCAGAGCGCGCCACGTGTCAGCAGCGCAACAGCGCAGCGCACTGCACTGTTGCGCTTGCGCTCACCAGAGCGCGCCACGTGTCAGCAGCGCAACAGCGCAGCGCACTAGCGCAGTGCACTGCACTGTTGCGCTTGCGCTCACCAGAGCATGACACGTGTCTTCACCACAAGAGCTTGCGCTCAGTGAGTGGCGCAAAGCGCCTAACAAATGCAATGCAGGGCCAAGTCCAATTAAAAGACCAAACATGCCTAATTAAATTGATGCTCTGCATCATTTATAAATGGGCAAAGCCCAAACAAAAATAATAAAATGCTATGCAGATGCCTTGCAGAGCCCAAAATAAATTGATGCTCTGCATCTTTTATGGGCAGAGCCCAAACAAGAAAGTAGAAGTAATGCAATGCATTATTTAAGTGTGGGCAAAGCCCTAGCACAGGTCTAATGGACTAAAAATAAATAAAATGTTGAACATTTTCAACTGGACTTAGCCCAATTCTGGCCGTAAGTCCTTAAATTAAATTGAACTGAGAACAAATGCTCTCTCTCAAATCAATTTATATCCGGTTCGAGGGTACATCTCCGAACTCCTTTGACATCCATCGTTGTAATTCCTCAACGACGTCAAAGAGATGACGGGTCCCAACGACCACACATCAATACGGACTGCGGGGTCCTTAAACTCGTGGACCGAAATGTCCCTAAACTAATGTTGGACCGAAACGTCCCTAAACTAATGGTGGACCACCACGTCCCTAAACTGGAACATGGACCACTAAGTCTCTAAACTGGAACAATAGAGCTCCCAAATGCTCTTTTGCCGGATCTAAACGGTCCTGTTTAAGTTGATCTTAGCCCCAAATACGGCTAACGTATCCTTAAACATTTAAATGGACTATAAAACTCCAAATCGACTTTGGTTCAAGGGTACATCTCTGAACTCCTCTGACACCTGCCGTTGTAATCCTTCAACGACGTTAGAGAGGTGACGAGTCCCGATGGCCAGATATTAAATGGATTATCACGTTAAGTTGATCTTAGTCTCAAACAGGACTATCGTATCCTTAACGAACGTTTAAGTTGATCTTAGCCGCAACGCGACTAATGCATCCTTAAACTAAAAACACCAAACCCAAATCTAAGTAAATACGGATTTGGACTAATACACGTCCTACGGGCGACGGCATTACTCAGTCTCCGTATACAATCCACGGGCAACCACAAACAAAACAAACAAACACGACACGAAGTGAAATTCTGGAGAAGGAGAAAGCTGTTACCGCGATGCGGTAGCGTAATTAACTGCAGGGGCTTATGCCTGCAGGGAAGAGCGTCCCCACAATCAAAAACCCCTCAAGCGAGGGGGAATCTGACGAAGTCTGCTACATCGGCCGCATCCGTCTAAACCTCCGATACACGGTGCCATAAATCAACTTGGCATCTTCGGAGAGGTGGACGGATAAAACCAAATAGCATCTGCCCCGAATCTCAGCGTCAGGACATCGCGGTCCTGTGCGCCGTCCTTCGGAGGGGAACACCCTCTCTTAGCCACAAAACTCCTGCTGCTGCAACTTCCAGCCACAAACAATTCCAAGCAGCAGCAGCAGCCAAGGCAACAGCAACCAAAACAGCATCAGCATCAGCAGCAAGAGCAGCAGCACTTCAGCAGCAACCACCCCTCCTCCTTCCTTCATCTTCCCTTCTCCTTCATTCCAGGACTCCCTTGAGGTATAATCTCATAACCAAATTCCTATCTTGCAAGTTATAGTGTCTAGCTGAAATTTACTGTTATATTTGAGATCTAGTGCTAGTTTTAGTGAAATTGAGTGAGGTTTGGCCAAGAGATGGTTTCGATTGTCAGGGTAACCTTATTAGGTGTATTTGAGACCATTGTAACCAAGAAACCCCAGATTTCTAGTTAGAATACCAGATTTGTTATACTTGGCGTATTTAGCGTTTTTGTCGATTTTGTGACCTTTCTGAGACCTGCTTTCACCCGGGACCTCCTAGAGTAAAATTGACTTGGCAGTAGGCTGTGCAGGCACCCTGGAACCACTACCCAAAGCCCTAGCCACCATCTCAAATTCCTGGCCGCAAATTTAATCCCCCTGGCCGCAATTTGCGGCCAGAGCAGGGTAAAACTGCCTCGTTTTGCGTGCACAGCTCTATTTCATGTAAACTTGACCCCCTGTATGTCTAGTTTTGACTGTTTCCAGTCATGAAAATATGGGTTGATTTTCATGAGTTGGCATATGATTTACGGCTTGTTTAATATGGGTTTTTGGTATTGGATGATTCGTTTATGTCGGGTGGTGTTTGGACGTCAACGACAGTGGTTATTGGCTGTGTTTGCACGCCAGGTCACAGGTTTTTACCTATAGGCGTAGCGTGCACCATTTTGGTTTCTGATGTGATTTTCATGTGTTTTAGCATGTGATATCCTTGTAGGTACCCCCCGTGGCGTCGAGGCGTTGGAGATGCAATTGGCGACATCGGCACCGGCACGCATAAAGGAAGGTGAGTAGATTTATATCTACGGGAAGAAGTCGGGTGGATGGCGTATAGCACCCCCGCAGTCCGAAGTGATGTATACGGATGCGTATACACACCTACAAATATTATATGTTGTTCGGGAAATTATTGATGTTTAGAATGGTTAATTGGTGGGCTTGGATAACTTAGGTTACAAAACCCTAGGTAGTGGGTGCACTACACATACATACACACATATACATGCTTGTATACATCCTTATTTCATATGTGGTTTTGGGATTCTATATAGAAATGTGTTCACATGGGTTTGAGATTATGTGCTCACATACGGATTGGAGGATGATACATGGGGTTGAGGTGAGTCGATGATATATGATCCGAGATTATGATATCGGTGATACGGTAAAAATTCATACTTGGGATACGTTTGATGATTTAGAGGATTTTGGGGATGATGATGCCATAGTAATAGTGACATATATATTATGTGGTCGACATGTGATTATGTTATGAGATATGATATGATATGATATGACAGGATACTTGTGATAGGCCGCCTTGGGCGATGTATACTCTTGTGACGATATGTGATGATAATTTCGATTTATACTAGACTGTCGATCAGTAGTCAGATCTTGATTATAGTGATGATGTTAGAATTGTACCAGACATAGGTCAGTACCCAGATGATGATATTTGATAAAGAGAATACTCGATGAATGATATGACAAATGTGATATTGACCCGTACCCAGATTTGAGGAGGCCGTACGACGGATTTACGTACGAGCTTTAAATTGATGTTTGATCCGCACTCTTGATTTGGGAATAACTGATTAGAGAAATATGTTATCGTATGTGATACTATTGAGGCGGATCACCGACTATATATACATATACATGTATCGACTCAGAGGTTAGGCGTTTTCCCTTACCTACTGTTAGCTTTAGCTCAGCCTTATAGTGGTGTAGCTATATGACTTTTATGACCTTAGATGCAGTTTAGCGATCATGGTGTTCAGTATTTCAGCTCCCACATATTATTATTGTTGCTCTGCATCGCATACTGTTGTGCTTCATATTCTATTATTGATATCCTGCTGTTAGGACACCAGCACCATTACCGATGATGCGTATGTACCACGTACACTTATCTGCCGGCTCACACACATCATCATCGGTAATTGCCATGTCACGAACACTTAGAAAATATTATTGCTTGATTTAGCTTGTTAGCTAGTAGTAACATGATATTAGTATGCTTGCCTTATATGCCAGCTTGACATTGTAGTTATTACCTGTCACTTCATGCATACTGTTGTTCATTATGTGCCGCATTCATGGATTCTTATGCTTATATTCATGGTTTACATACTATTGATGATTCGGATTTCCATGATGCTTTCTGGATTTGGAGGAAAACCGCAAAACATATATAAACTGCTTTCTCTCTTTTTAAATAAATGCGGTTTTTTCCATGATGTATGAGTCGTCCACCATGAGTTTTGCTGATGGATTTCGAGACCCGATTCGAGAAGGCGGATGAACCGTTTCGGGTACATGGTGGACCCGGTGCGGTACCCCGGGGCAAGAAGATCGCAGGAGATGGCGTTGAGCCTTGCAGGGGAGCACGGCCGACTGGTGATATTACCCGACACGTCGGATATCCGGAGGATACCGTCGTAGTCACGAGATGGATGGTAGGGGCCGATCTGGACTGGCGGCGCCCTGGATATTATGATTGAGACATTGAGATTTGAGATATTGAGATACAGAGATTGTGATACAGAGATATCGAGATATTGAGATTTATGTTTTGTGCCGATACTAGGCACTGTTTTATGCTGATTTCATTATGATACCTCATTTTAAAATACAGAAATCTCACAAATTTATGAAAGCAGTTTTCTTCAGTACATGCATTCTGTTTCATGCATTCATACATCATACATATGATATATTGCCACCTGATGCACTGACACAGGCACATGGGTTTACACTTGGGTTAGATATTTACACTAGCTATGGTTTTAGATTGCTGGTTATATATATTTGAGGATTATATATTTTGATTGTATGACCTAGGATTGCGTCATACAAGCGATTTCTGTTCGTAGATCTTTTTCTACTCACGAGTTGGCAACTCACCCCCGTTGTGCCCCAGTTTCTTGCAGGTGTTGCCGTACAGATTTCATTACGGCATTGCGGGCACTGTACCTTTCGGGTTACTTGCTAGTAGGTGGGTTTATTGTATCTTACCCATCATTATACATTGTATATTATATTTCAGTTGTATCTAGAAGTTCCATCAACCAAACTTGTATTTTTGAGATAGAGACCAGTGATGTTTATTCTTTCGACCTTAGAGTCGCCCGTTATATTTCTGTGGATTTCTTATTGTTGGAGTTTCCTTTCTGTTGTGATCCTCGCCTTTAGGCGTTGTATATTATGTTGCATACTGGTTGTTGATATGGTTCTTCCTACTCTCTACTACTTTTCTTGGTTTGGATTTCTGGGTTCGGCTTACTTAGAGTACGTACGTCTCGAGACGTTCGTAGTCTAATTGCCGGTCATGTTCCGTACTTTCGGGTCGTGACAGTTACTGTTTGGATTCACAGGAGAATGTACAGGCTTGCTTGTTGATCTTCTGAGCGCTCAATACCTGGGTAGCTGTTACGTTTAGCTGATCGCTTGCAGCTTGTGGGTGTTTGATATGATCATCACCTACTGCCGGCGTATTGACGATTCTTTAGAGTCCTACACAGAGGTTTCTTGGCTCAGGCAAAACGGAATAGGGGAACGTATGTGATATGTGCGGGACCGAGGATAATGCGATATGAGATACCGTATTCTATTCTCGCGATATTTGATAGCAGCCGGGTCATCGGATCAAGTGTTGATTCGATGAATCGGTACGGATAAATATTAGTCGGTTATATGCGATATAGCCGGATTGTCGGATCAAGTGTTGATTCGATAATTTAATGTATAATAATATATATATGATATATTTAAATTACATTAACTAATATTTGCTCACTAAAACATTCTTTTTCTCGCTCGGGTAATACATTGATATATATGCGATATATGTTAATTGTATTATTTTATTTTATTACAATAAATATTATATATGTGATATATAATATTGTAACATGATATGGTTATTAATGCAACATGATTAGTGGAGATTAAACATGGTTAGGGTTTGATTAGGGTTAAGCTCTTCTAGAAGTTTCTAGAAGGTTTTTGTTTTGTTTTGTATAAGATATTTTGTGAAGATATTTGCTTAACCAAACCCAAACCCTTGACCATGGTTGTTTCTCTACAAGGGTTAAGGATTCATTCTTAACTATGGTTGCATTTCTAACCTCACTAATGGGTTATTCATTATTCATCACAAAAGGATTCCATCTTCTTCTTCCTTCTCTTTTCATGGAAAAGATTTTTTTATTTGTTTTTGTGATGATAAATGAGTGAGAAAAAGATAATAAAAGAGAGCAAAAATCCTACTTCATCATCCTCATCTATCCTTGCCATTTAGATGAGGGTGTTCACATCATTTCATGAGTGTTAGCTTGTGTTAACGAAACTTCAAGGTAGATCATCTTTGTATCGAAGATCGGAAGTAAGACTGCATCTTTCTCTTCGTGGAACCTCTCGAGAGTCCAGAACACGATGATCGCAGTGAAGGGACCTCAACACGGAGCTTAAGAAGTGAAAGACCGGATCTACAAAGGTTGTAATCCCTCTCACTTAGTGTTAAAGTGTTTAGCATGTTAGTTTTCGCCTAATCTCTAGTTTAAAGATCCGGCTTCGGGTTGTTCGGCACGGCTAATTTTTTAATCGGGCATGGTTGATGCCTCATGGACCCTTGTGCGCGTGCCTAGCAACCCTACAGAACGGTTAATGAAGTTGCCTTTTGGTTTCAACTGAAATGAGAAATGAATATCTTAAATTTCCATGAAGCCAAAACTTGTATCTTTTTCAAATCCACAACCATAATTCCTATCAAGAGGGGGCCGGCCATATATAGGAGAGGAGGAGGGTGGGTGTAGGAGCAAAGGGGGTAACCTTAAGGAATAATATCCTAAGCATTACCAAAACACATTAATGCAAATGGTGACTCACAATAAACACCTCACTAAAACATTTAATGCAATCAAGTGAGTCACAAACCTAGTCATCAATCAAGAAGCTTCCTCACTCATGACTCACCCATGGAAGAAAAGATAAATCCGCATTTAACCGAATGTTAAATATGGGCGATAGAAAACTGGAAACTGGCAACTTCCAAAAGTGATCCTGAAACGAATTTCAGGATAACCCCGTATCAGTATAAACATACCCGCATTTGTATTACGACCGAATACAAATGCAACTGAGACAAAGATATTATATCTACACAGTATAATACTCGGATCCGGCTTAAACCAAAGCCGACCGGTATTATCTGCCCGAAAAATGACACGTGCGAAAACGCACGTGCATTTTTCGAACCCTGCCATAAAACCATACGGCCTCTACAACGTTTCGCCCAAACTTGGGAAACTGTCTGTGGGGGACTCTAATGACTCATCAACACACTGGAACTGGGTATAACCACTAGCACGTCAGAGGTACAAACAGTACGTAACGGTTGCCTATGTATTGATTGGAAGGGAAGCTGACGAGCGAACTCATCCATAAACCCTACTGAGCCTAACAATGACAATATCCGTACAATCCGGTCCGTTCGTCTAAAGAGTATCGCATATCGAGTCTAGGGGGTGGATAAAGTCAGACCCCTAATAACCCGATAAATCGTGTCGGCATGAAGCCCACCACCTCCTGAGAAACTACTGATCCAAATCAGTAATTCTCCACTACCTCGGCCGAGGATTTCTAGTGATGGACACCCGTGCAATGTACGACATCAACTCCCAATACCGGGAGAGACGAATCCCCGACGATCCGCTCACTGCCTCCATGTGGCTCGGGACTGTACCCAACTAAAACCTGTTTGCACGACTCCTTTGAGCCGTGGTAGGGTAGTAATCTAAGCACAGTGGGAACTCACACGAGAAAAATGACGATCTCAGGTCGACAAACTAACTTGTACACATGTCACCAGGGAACTGCTATCTGACGATATGTATAATACCAACTAGCATGTTCCCGGCGAGTCCTGTCCGGTGTACTCATAACCCAATAAGCACCTGTATACATCTTAGTGTTAGTGTATATGCCCTAGAGGCCATTACTGTATCATACTAGTTTGTATATTACTTAATGGAAGCTTGGGATATTCACAGTTGTATAGACAATCTTGCTTAAAATGGTAGTATGCTACTTGGTTTGTTTCTACTTCAGTATGTGCATATGTTTCTTTTAGCATATCGCCTATACACATTAGTGGAGCCCTTAGGATCTTTGCTTGATTACCAGCGTTGTGATGGCCGTCACACCAGTGGGGGCTGGGTAATCTATAAGCACATCCTTATACAGGTCCCTAGTCGCAGGACTATCGAGACAGGGCATCGATACTCCGGAGTAGACTAGCGCATGCGCTTCTCATCCCAGAGTGGGAGATGGTCTGTCCCACAGCCATCAGTACGTCGTACTGGGGATAGTATGCGGGTGCTCGTTGGGTTACGAGTACACTGGACAGGACTCGTCGGGAACTGACCGGTTGGTATTATACCTATCGTCAGTTATCAGTTCCCAGGTGACATGAGTACAGCTTAGTTCGCTGACTTGACACTGTCACTTCGCCTCGAGTGTGTTCCCACTGTACTTTGATTACTACCCTACCACGGCTCAAAGGAGTCGTGCAAACAGGTAGTAGTTGGGTGCAGTCCCGAAGCACTTGGAGGCAGTGACGGTTAGACAGGATTCGTCTCTCCCGGTATTGGGGGTTGACATCGCGCTGTGTCTAGGAGAGCCATTACACGAGTAGTCCCTGGCCAGGGCAAGCGGGATATACTGGTAGGATTCCAGTGTTATCTCAGGGTGTATTGGGCTTCACTCCGACACGACTTGTACCGCTATTAGGGGACTGACGTTTACCGCCCCCCTAGGCCCGCCATGCGATGTATCAGACGAACAGACCGGACTGTACGGAGATTGTCACATTCAGGCTCAGTAGGAGTTCAGATGGGTTTCACCTCGTCAGTCTTCTTGTTGGCATCTACCTGGGGACCGTTACGCACAGCTAGTGCCGCTTGCGGTCTGTGGTTAAACCCACTGCCAGCGTAGTGTCGAGTCTTTAGAGTCCCACACAGAAAGCTATTCGCCTTTAGGCAAAAGAGTAGAGGTCGCATGGTTTTGCGACAGGTCGCATGGTTTTGCGACAGGGTTCGGTCACATCCGTGCACTTGTGCACGTACAGTGTCCGGACAGTTTACACTAGCGGGCTTTGGTTTAAGCCAGATCCTAGTGTACCTTTTGGGATTGGTTTTATCCAGTATGCATCCGTGTTCCTCGGAACGCGGATGCGGGTGTGTATGCACAGTTGACGGAGAGACAGAGGCAGAGGATTCTCATTAGGGTTGTTGACCGTTGACTATTGACTTTTTGCTCAACCCTAATGAGAATATGATATATGATTAACAATAATATTAATTAAGTATTGTGGTGACATGGTTGTTGAGGGGTTGACTTTGTTGACTTGTTGACTTTGTTGACCGGTTGACTAGGTTGGACTAGTTGACCATCATGATGACAATGGCTATCATTTCATGGCAAAGACTTTTTACTTGCTTGTTCTCTTGTGCAATATGAGTGCATGAAATGATTTAGCCATTTTGACTTGAACCATTTTACACAATACTTGATTACTATTTTTGTGATGATGGTTTTGGATTATGAGAGCCAAGTGAGAAAAGTCTTTCTCATTCTATCATTCTCATTCTCTCTCTTGTTCTTGAGCTCTCATCTTCCTCCTCTTGCTCTCCCTCTCTTGAGTCTATGGTTCACTTGTCTCATGTGTTGAGAACCAAGAACCATAGATAAAATCCCAAACAAACTCTTCTCTACTCACTCTAGTTCACAAGGTTTGGCAAACCGAGTGAACTAGTTTCTTCAAAGTTCGAAGAAGAAGCCAAAGGTAGAAGCTTTCAGGTGGATCTATCTTCGGCGCAAGGAGACGACGGGGAGAAGCCGATTCGGACAACCATCGAGGCTTGAAGACGAAGGAGTTCGAGATAAGAAAGGTATAAACCCCCTAACCGAGTAGTTAACAACTCCTAGTTAGGTTGTTAGTTAGATGTTTAACAAAGATCCGGTTTCGAGTCCATGTTACCACCTCTAGAAAATTGTTTTTCACCAAATTCCGTATGCCCGAAAGTACCGGGAGAGGTAGCATGGACTTACAGTGGTATCAGAGCCTAGTTAAACTCTATCTAACATGTTAGCAAAGTAACTAGAAGATCGATCAAAGAAAAAGTCACGAAACGAACCCGAGTTGTCAAGTTTCTGCCGATTTTTATTCTGTTCAAAAGTTGATAATTTTCATCTTAAAAATCGGCTCAGGCTTTTGTTTGAATAACCACCAAATTTGGTCCCACGAATCGTTCAAAGAGCCGGGGAAACGTGGCGGGAGCACGCTCCCGCCGCGGTTCCGCGGCCGAGTTGACTCGGCCGAGGTCCAAATTTAGTGCAGAGTATTTCTGGGGTTGTTTTGGGATTTTTGGAATATGTATTTTCTGCCCAGATTTTCCAGAACAAAAATTTTGTATTTGGGGCCTATAAATCCGTATTTTTGATCGAACTTCTAAAAGACTTAAGCTGACGGGTTTTTCTGTGATGTGATATTTGTATTGAACGTCTGCTAATCGCTATATGTCGATTAGTGGGGGTTATACAAATCTGTGATCTGTAATGTTATTGGAATGTGTATATGAATTCATTGGATTGTCGCGGGTGAATAGTCGGGGGTTGTGAGACGAGAGTTTTCTTTTCTTTCAATTCATGTCAATTTGTAAATTGATGTAATAATTATTTGTATGGCCGCACAACCGGGTCGGGGTTGTAGCCGTCATTGTATAATTTCTTTTTACTGTTTTTGCTCCTAGGATAGACCCATGGAGGGGGTGCACAAACTACCGGGTATGCCGAAGTGCCGAGTGGCCTACTCACGGAGTTGAGGGAGGTTGCTTCGCTTCGGGTACTTGGCGGGTAGTTTGCCGCACCCGTAGGGGTCTTGGGTGGGGTATTGGCTATTCACCGCGACCGTGTAATCTGCTTTTCGTTACAGGCTCGTACGAATTGCGGATTCCTAGTATATCCAATGTATTCATCTATGATCTGAAATGGCTATCATTGCAATATATCTATATATGATATTATTTAGGCGTTGCTTATGTTTTACAGCCGCGCTAGCCCAGCCCCCGCTCTGTCGTTAGTTAAGTAACCTAACGGGTAATGACGGGGCCCCGTGGCGAATGCGAATGGCATAAGCGTACGTCATATTTTGGTTGTTTTCTGCAATGGTAGGATTAAATGATGGGACGCATTAAAATAACTAATGCAAGAATATCACGCATTAAAAGAACTAATGCAAGAAAATAAACCAAGTTAAAGTCGTTGGAACACTTTCGAAAAACCACTCGGTTCTTTTCAAAACTAACTTTTAAATGCGGAGCTTGAGCCACTCTTCTTAAAAGCTATCTCGTTCCATCGATTATATCAAGTTCACTACGTTCACGGTTTAGCCAAAACCATTCGTAGCCCTCCGTCGTTTCACATGGATGGTCAATAGTATTCAAGCTATGTTTGTTGGCCAAAGTCAAGGCATAGTGATTGGTAGCTATTGGGTATTCATGTGCAGCATAGATAGATGCGTTAGTTTGGAACAGTCGTACTGCCTTGTTGGCCAAAGTCAAGGGTAGGTGTGGGTGGATTCAAATTAACCTGGAGAACGACGGGTAGAACTTGACATGTGACTTATGATTTGTTGGCCAAAGTCAAGGTCATAAGAACATGGGGCAAAAATCCACATCGGGAGTTTCAAAAGAACTGAAACTTGCTAGTGTTGCATACCATTTGGAGTGTGATGATTCTGGTAGGATTCCTTCAGTTTCGTCACGCGATGATATTTGGATTCCGAACCTACTGTGAGTATATGCTACTCCTCGGGAAATTTCTCACTTAACGATCAATGCTATAAACCAAGTAGGTGTCTAGAAAGGTGTTAGCGGGGCTACGCCCCCAGGGAAAAGAGGTTATTTAATTAAGGAACTTCGCGAAAGCGTTGGAAAACCTTCCTCGAAGTACCGACACCGGCCTGGCCGAACGGTTAAGCAAGTATTGTACGGTGAGATTGATCCTGACTAATTCTTCCTTTTTGGTTTGAGGAGGGATTCGAGAAACAGTGGGAGCCATCCTGTTTTAGACAAACTAAAAACCATTCTAAAAGTTGCAAGAGTATCATGCTGAGTGTTTCTTCTCTCTCCTAATTGCAGCGACCAATCGACATGACTGGACTTAAGTTACTCCTAGATAAAAACATACTGACAGGGCTAAACTACAAAGATTGGCTCAGGAATGTCAAGATGGCAATCACTTACGACAAGCTGGGGTATCTTCTTACCACCAAAGCTCCCCCTGTCCCAGGTCCCAAAACCAGCGTCGCGGATAAGGAAATCCGTAAGACCTGGGAATTAGACTGCGCGAAGGCCAAGTGCCTCGTACTTGCCTCTATGGACAATGAACATCAGAGGAGGCACGAGAATATGGACCTGGAATCCATATTTCTTCATACAAAAGAACTGTATGGAGAGCAATCTCGTATCGCAAGATACGAAGTGTCGAAGAAGTTATTTTCGGCAAGATTGGCCGTCGGATCATCGGTAGCGGAACACGTGCTTAAGATGATTGGCTACATAGAAGAGCTCGCGGACCTTGGGACCACGTTGGAGAATGAGCTCTATACGGACTTGATTCTCCAGTCCCTTCCTTCCACTTACGCCCAGTTTATACTGAACTTCAACTTACAAGAAAAGGAAGTTGAACTTTCAGAACTCCTCAACATGCTGAGGGCGCAGAGGGCACCCTACAGAAAGGTAGGGAAACATCCACTTTGTTTGTAGGAGGATCTTCTTCTTCTAGGTCCAAGGCGAAAGCCAAGGGAAAGAAGAAGAAAGCCCCCGCCAAACCAAGGGGCGGTGTTAGTAAAGTGGATACGAAGGGAAAGGCAAAAGCAACAAAGAAAGTGGGAAAGCTTGTGGATAAGGAAGAATGCTTCTATTGTCATAAGAAGGGATACTGGAAAAATGATTGCAGGGCTTGGAAGGCCAGAACACAGGAACTGAAGCAGGTTGCGGCTTCAGCTTCAGGTGTGTATGTTATTGAAAACTGTCTTTCAATAAACTCTACTTCCTGGGTATTGGATACCGGATCAGGATCTCATATCTGTAATTCTTTGCAGGCGTTGAGAAACCGTAGGGTTTTGAAGGCAGGTGACATGACCCTCAAAGTTGCAAACGGAGCTAGCATGGATGCTAAGGCCGTGGGGGACTATCACCTGGGGTTGTCAGATAGACACGTTTTGGTTTTGCGTAATTGCTATTTTGTACCCAACGCAACTTGTAATATCATTTCTGTATCTTTGACTTCTAAAGAAAGTTATGAATTTGCGTTTGTAAGTAATGTTGTAAACATTCACCTTAATCAAGTTCTGATTGGGTCAGGTACATTAAGCAATGGTATATACGTATTAAACCAACCACAGATTTTCAATGTCCAGAATACACACAAAAGAAAGTCTCCGGAAATCAATCAGACTTTCTTATGGCATTGTAGACTGGGTCACATCAATGAGAGAAGATTGACTAAGTTACATACAGAAGGATATTTGAATCCGTTCGAATATCAATCGTATGCCACTTGTCAATCCTGTCTCAAAGGAAAGATGACAAAGACTCCGTTCACAGGACACGGAGTAAGAGCGAGCGAGCTCTTGGGACTCGTACACAGCGACGTGTGCGGTCCAATGTCTACACATGCGCGAAGCGGTTATTCTTACTTCATTACTTTTACGGATGACTTTTCAAGATATGGTTATGTCTTCTTAATGAAACATAAGTCCGAAGCCTTTGGAAAATTCCAGGAATATAAGAATGAAGTAGAAAAACAAACCGGCAAAAGTATCAAGATCCTAAGATCGGATCGAGGTGGTGAATACTTAAGTGCTGAGTTCCTGGACTATTTAAAAGAGAATGAAATTCTCTCTCAGCTTACTCCTCCATACACTCCGCAACATAACGGTGTATCGGAGAGACGGAACCGAACACTATTGGATATGGTACGGTCCATGATGAGTAACGCTGAGTTACCGCGATCATTCTGGGGGTATGCGCTAGAATCAGCTGCATACCTTTTGAACCGAGTTCCCACTAAGACTGTGCCTACTACACCATATGAGATGTGGTGTGGGAAGAGACCCTGTCTTAATCACATTAAGACATGGGGAAGTCCAGCTTTTGTCAAAAAGCAGCATGCGGACAAACTCGAGGCACGCTCAGTACAGTGCAAGTTCGTGGGATATCCAAAGAACTCCAAGGGATATTTCTTCTACTGCGAAGAGGAACAAAAGGTTTTTGTTTCTCGTCATGCCTACTTCTTGGAAACTGAGTTTTTGGAAAACCAGATAAGTGGGAGCACAGTAGAACTGGAAGAAATTCCAGAACCACGAGCTATTACTGAAAGCTTAGTGGAACCAGAGGGTTCAAAAGAATAGGACATTCCTACGCCGCTCCGCAGGAGTAGTAGGCAATCTCATCCGCCCGAGAGATACTACGGTTTTCTCATAGACGGGGATAGAGAGGTTTGCATCATAGATTATGATGAGCCTACTAGCTTCCAGCAGGCCGTTCAGAGCGTTGACTCGGTAAAATGGCTGGATGCAATGCGGACCGAAATGGAGTCCATGTACACCAACAAAGTATGGACGTTGGACATTGCTCCAGACGGGGTAAAACCCGTAGGATGCAAGTGGATCTTCAAAAGGAAGATTGGTGTAGATGGACAGGTTGAGACCTATAAAGCTAGACTTGTTGCAAAGGGTTTCCGTCAAAGACCTGGTTTGGACTATGACGAAACCGTTTCTCCAGTGGCTATGCTGAAATCCATTCGGATCCTTCTTGCCATTGCTGCCTTCCACGATTATGAGATCTGGCAAATGGACGTAAAGACCGCTTTTCTAAATGGAAATTTAGAGGAGTGTGTCTATATGGACCAACCAGAGGGTTTCATTCAGAGTGGGAGCAGCGGAAAGGTGTGCAAGTTGCTTAAGTCCATCTATGGACTAAAGCAGGCATCGCGGAGTTGGAACATCTGCTTTGATGAGACGGTCAAGGAATTTGGCTTTATCAAAAATCCAGATGAACCATGCATCTATAGTAGATTTGTAGCGAGAACTGTATTATTCCTCGTTTTATACGTGGATGACATTCTCTTAATAGGAAATGACATTCCTATGCTACAATCTGTCAAGGGGTTCTTGTCACACAGGTTCTCCATGAAAGACCTGGGTGATGCCTCATACATCCTGGGGATCCGGATCCATCGTGATAGATCCAAGAGGATATTAGGACTTTCACAGTCCAGGTACATCGACACCATACTAAAAAGGTTCAGTATGGAAGATTCCAAGCGCGGTAACCTACCGGCTTGTCACGGGATCACCCTCTCTAAAGAGATGTCTCCCAAGACTGATTTGGAGAGGGATCGCATGTCTATTATACCCTACGCTTCTGCGGTAGGCTCTATAATGTATGCGATGTTGTGTACCAGACCGGATGTAGCTTATGCACTGAGTGTGGTAAGCCGGTATCAGTCAAACCCTGGGGAGAAACACTGGATAGCGGTAAAGAACATTCTCAAGTACCTGAGAAGGACTAAGGAGATGTTCTTGGTGTATGGCGGAAAAGACCTCCAGATCGAGGCCTTTGCTGACTCCAGCTTCCAGAGTGACAAGGATGATTCCAAGTCCATGTCGGGTTTTGTCTTCACCCTCAATGGAGGGGCGGTGTGTTGGAAGAGTTCCAAACAGGAAACCGTTGCAGACTCGACGATGGAAGCGGAATACATCGCTGCATCTGATGCCGCAAAGGAAGCTGTCTGGATGAGGAAGTTCTTAAAAGAACTTCAGGTGGTTCCGTCCATTGTTGATCCAATACCTCTGTATTGCGACAACAACGGGGCTATAGCTTTAGCGAAGGAACCCAGGTCCCATCAGAGATCCAGACACATCTTGAGGCGGTATCACCTGATCAGGAAGATCGTGGATCGCCAGGAGATCGAGGTTCGGAGGGTTGCTTCAGAAGATAACACTGCAGATCCATTCACCAAGGCCTTGCCCCAGACTCAGTTCGAGTGGCTGATCGAGATGATAGGTCTTCGATACGCCAGTACATGGCCTTAGTGCAAGTGGGAGATTGTTAGTGTATATGCCCTAGAGGTCATTACTGTATCATACTAGTTTGTATATTACTTAATGGAAGCTTGGGATATTCACCTTTTATATACAATCTTGCTCAAAATAGTAGTATGCTACTTGGTTTGTTTCTACTTCAATGTGTACATGTGTTTATTTTAGTATATCGCCTATACACATTAGTGGAGCCCTTAGGATCTTTGCTTGATTACCAGCGTTATGATGGACGTCACACCAGTGGAGGCTGGGTAATCTATAAGCACATCCTTATGCAGGTCCCTAGTCGCAGGACTATCGAGACAGGGCATCGATACTCCGGAGTAGACTAGCGCATGCGCTTCTCATCCCAGAGTGGGAGATGGTCTGTCCCACAGCCATCAGTACGTCGTACTGGGGATAGTATGCGGGTGCTCGTTGGGTTACGAGTACACTGGACAGGACTCGTCGGGAACTGACCGGTTGGTATTATACCTATCGTCAGTTATCAGTTCCCAGGTGACATGAGTACAGCTTAGTCCGCTGACTTGACACTGTCACTTCGCCTCGAGTGTGTTCCCACTGTACTTTGATTACTACCCTACCACGGCTCAAAGGAGTCGTGCAAACAGGTAGTAGTTGGGTGCAGTCCCGAAGCACTTGGAGGCAGTGACGGTTAGACAGGATTCGTCTCTCCCGGTATTAGGGGTTGACATCGCGCTGTGTCTAGGAGAGCCATTACACGAGTAGTCCCTGGCCAGGGCAAGCGGGATATACTGGTAGGATTCCAGTGTTATCTCAGGGTGTATTGGGCTTCACTCCGACACGACTTGTACCGCTATTAGGGGACTGACGTTTACCGCCCCCCTAGGCCCGCCATGCGATGTATCAGACGAACAGACCGGACTGTACGGAGATTGTCATATTCAGGCTCAGTAGGAGTTCAGATGGGTTTCACCTCGTCAGTCTTCTTGTCGGCATCTACCTGGGGACCGTTACGCACAGCTAGTGCCGCTTGCGGTCTGTGGTTAAACCCACTGCCAGCGTAGTGTAGAGTCTTTAGAGTCCCACACAGAAATCTATTCGCCTTTAGGCAAAAGAGTAGATGTCGCATGGTTTTGCGACAGGTCGCATGGTTTTGCGACAGGGTTCGGTCACATCCGTGCACTTGTGCACGTACAGTGTCCGGACAGTTTACACTAGCGGGCTTTGGTTTAAGCCAGATCCTAGTGTACCTTTTGGGATTGGTTTTATCCAGTATGCATCCGTGTTCCTTAGAACGCGGATGCGGGTGTGTATGCACAGTTGACGGAGAGACAGAGGCAGAGGATTCTCATTAGGGTTGTTGACCGTTGACCGTTGACTATTGACTTTTTGCTCAACCCTAATGAGAATATGATATATGATTAACAATAATATTAATTAAGTATTGTGGTGACATGGTTGTTGAGGGGTTGACTTTGTTGACTTGTTGACTTTGTTGACCGGTTGACTAGGTTGGACTAGTTGACCATCATGATGACAATGGCTATCATTTCATGGCAAAGACTTTTTACTTGCTTGTTCTCTTGTGCAATATGAGTGCATGAAATGATTTAGCCATTTTGACTTGAACCATTTTACACAATACTTGATTACTATTTTTGTGATGATGGTTTTGGATTATGAGAGCCAAGTGAGAAAAGTCTTTCTCATTCTATCATTCTCATTCTCTCTCTTGTTCTTGAGCTCTCATCTTCCTCCTCTTGCTCTCCCTCTCTTGAGTCTATGGTTCACTTGTCTCATGTGTTGAGAACCAAGAACCATAGATAAAATCCCAAACAAACTCTTCTCTACTCACTCTAGTTCACAAGGTTTGGCAAACCGAGTGAACTAGTTTCTTCAAAGTTCGAAGAAGAAGCCAAAGGTAGAAGCTTTCAGGTTGATCTATCTTCGGCGCAAGGAGACGACGGGGAGAAGCCGATTCGGACAACCATCGAGGCTTGAAGACGAAGGAGTTCGAGATAAGAAAGGTATAAACCCCCTAACCGAGTAGTTAACAACTCCTAGTTAGGTTGTTAGTTAGATGTTTAACAAAGATCCGGTTTTGAGTCCATGTTACCACCTCTAGAAAATTGTTTTTCACCAAATTCCGCATGCCCGAAAGTACCGGGAGAGGTAGCATGGACTTACACTTAGGTGATCCAACTGACACCAGTGGCTTGTGAGACCGTCCACCGCCCCTCGTCGGGGTCTCGACTGTATATACTAGTCTACTCTGGAGTATCGATGCCCTGTCTCGAAACTCCCATGACTAGGGACACTTTAAGGATGTGCTTACAGACCCCAGCTCCCACGTATATGATCGCCATCATACTGCTGGCAGTCAAGCAAGAATCCTATGGGCTCTATCAACATGCAATAGCGAACTAAAGCATTTATACAATGATAAAGACAAACCAGATAGCATACTATCATCTCGAGCAAGACTGTCATATCGGTATAGGTCCTGCCTCAATCATTGCAATCACGTACCTGCGATCCAATAATTGACTTTGAGGGCACTATCTCCAACAACAGTAACATAAGCATTTCAAGGGAAAACCGCTCTTTTAAATTATCAAGTTTTCAAAGGTATCTTGCGGTTTCTCAAATCTGCGAAATAGAAATGCGACATCATATAAGAGTAAATATGTGGCTAGCAATGCATGTATGTAAGTATGACACAATTCACATGCGCAATAGGATGAGAATTAATATCTAACAGTAAATGGTAATGAAAACGATGCAATATATCTTATCCATGGTAACTTCTATAGTGTGCGTGTCATGGCAATTACTAACGGTGTGTATGTGGCATACAATTCAGTACTCGTGCAACATGAACCGTTAGTAATGGTGTAGTGTCCAATCAATACAGTGTCAATGTACAACAGGTAATGGGATGTGCAAGATGATGTTTATGCACAATCAATGTATATACTAACAACATAGGTTTATATCACTGAATCCAGCCCTCAACGCTTAGCGCCATATAGGTGATTCCCCCGTAGATGTTAAATTTACTCACCGATGATCTCGAGATAGGTGAATCCAACCACCTCTTTCCCTTTCCTTGTTGCGCCCGAAATCCCCGAAATCGATCCTAATATCGCATCAAAAATATAACAAGTGCAAATTAGAAACTTCCCGATAATACACACAAACAACGCTTAAATCAACATACCGACTTCCACAAGCTAATAAGTGTTAGCTTAGTGGCAAACGTGTGTAGTGATACTCTAAACCAACCCAAGTGCAGCTAGCTATACGAAGTATAAAAACCATGTCGGATATCCGTATCGCGCGTTGCCGAAACACTAGAAACTAGCAATGTGGTTCCAGATTTTGCTTATAGTTAATATAGGAAAATCAAGCACTACCAAACACCAAGAATAACCTACAGACACCCACCCTCAAAAACACAATTCCCCAGGTGCCCAAAAATTCGGCGCCGCCAGATTTTCCTTATGTCTCGCCGGTTCGACTAGGAAGGGTTGGGTTCGGGTTTCAGATGTACACTCAGGGCTTCTAACACTATACTACTGTATTGATAGATTTTACCGTAGACCAACTTAGTGATAGCAGATCCTAGAGACACCAAAACATATACAAAAGTACGATATTTGCACAAAACCATAATTTAGTGTTTTAAAACTGAAACTAATAAGCATACAACTTCATTAGAGCCTAATAAGGGTGTAAAGATCACTACCTCACCAAAACTTGGGAAAAACCCTAGCTTTTCAAGCTCCAAGTCATCACAAGGGCTTTAGCATGAATTGTGAAGGGTTTTGTGAGGTTGGGTTGAAGTTTTGGCTTTGGTTTATGATGCAATCATATAAATCAAGTGGAGAAGTTGATGTGTAGTGAAGGAGGAAAGAGCAACTGAGTTAGAATTAATAATTGAGAGAGTGAGGTGAGAATAAGAGATATTGTGAAGGAATTGAATGTACATGTGTTGTGAGGTGAGTGTATGTGAGTGTTACACTCACTCTGCCTCTCATTAAAGCCATTAATGGCAGACATCCCCCTAAGTCTCAAGAATTCAAACCTTCTTTCTCTTCTATTCCCTTCTATTCTATTTTCTTTAAAATAAAAGAAAATTCATTAAAACCCTTTGTTTAAAAAATAAAAATAGATATAAAATGTGAAATTTTTGCATGTCTTGATAAAGGTAAAGGGTTAAGTGTGCCATGACTATATGAGCATGGTTAACACCACATTAACTATAATTCAACATGCACATATGTGTGCAAGTGTAAAAACAATTAAATAAAATATTAATTAATTAAATAAAATGTGAAGAAAATAATTATTAGTTAAATTTCATTAAAAACCCGTAATATCGCTTAATTAACACTAACCGCATTCTAAAGTGTTACAGATCTCCTTGGGAGTTGAACCGTCTTCTTGTGTTTATAAGTAGGGCCTTTGGGCCTTAAGATTACTGCTGTTCATCTTCTTTAGTCTTCCTTCTTTGAGAATTTAATTCTCTTTCCAGAACTCAGATCTCTATCCAAAGAAACTTCCCCCAGAGTTAAAACTCTGTCAAAATTTGGTAAGAATCACGCTCATGATTTAACTCCTTAAGAAATCTTTGGAGGAATCTCTTCATTTTCTAGGGTTTTTAACCCATTAACAGAACTTTGCTCTTCTTTTGTAATGATCTCTTAGATATCCAAAACTTTTGCTTGAGTAGATCGGAGATCATAAAGATCTTTAGGGTTTTACCCCGTTATTAACTTTAATCTTTTTGAAGGTTGTTTACCGCCCAAAACAGAGACGGAACCGGGATGGTTCGTCTTGCCTGAATTTGGGAGGCAGATGCTATTTGGATTTATCCGTCCACCTCTCCGAAGATGCTAAGTTGATTTATGGCACTGTATATCGGAGGTTTGGACGGATGCGGCCGTTGTAGCAGACTTCGTCAGATTCCCCTCGTTTGCAAGGGGTTTTTGATTGTGGGGACGCTCTTCCCTGCAGGCGCAGGCCCCTGCAGTTAATTACTTTACCGCATCGCGATAACCACTTTCTCCTGCTCCAGAAGTTCACTTCGTGTCGTGTGTGTTTTTTTTATTTTTGGTTTCCCGTGGATTGTATACGGAGACTAATTTGTGTCGTCACGTGGATTAGTCCAAATCCGTATATTCTTAGATTTGGGTTTGGTTTGATTTAAGGATCGTTAATCTCGTTTAAGATTAAGATCAACTTAAATGTTTGTTAAGGATACGTTAGTCTAATTTGAGACCAGAATCTACTCAACAGGATTTTGGGATCATTCAGACCCAACAAAAGAGCATTTGAGCTCTATTGCTTTAGTTTAAGGACGTTTCGGTCCGTTGTTAGTTTAAGGACGTTTAGGTCCGTAGCTAGTTTAAGGACGTTGCGGTCTGTATTGGGATGTACCCATCGGTTTGGGAGTGCACCAAAGAGTTGTTGGTTGTCGGGACCCACCACCTCTCTGAAGACGTTGAAAGATTACAATGACATGTATCAGAGGTGTGGGAAGATGTACCCTTGAACCAATTTCCAGATTGAGGGGAGATGTGGGATGAATATCCGTCGGAAGATCATTAGTCATGTTTGGGACTAGGATCAGTTTAGGAAGACATGAGCATGAGGGCTCGATCTAGTTGGAGATCGATGATGTTTTAATCTCAAGAAGACATAGCCAACTTGAGGCTGGAGTTGACTTCCCATAGTGTTAGGCACTAGTGTACGTCCAGCACTCACGTGTTCCCACGTGAGGTTTTAAAGCAGTGTTAAACACTGAATTCTTGTGGCACTCACGTGTGGCACGTGAGGCACCTTAAAGCTGGTTCTGTATATTAGGTTAAAGTCCCCATTTATATATAAGTGTTAAACACTTAATTTTTGTGGCACTCACGTGTGAGCACGTGAGGCGCCCCAAAATTGGGTACTGCTGTAGGGTGTTTTTTGTCACCGTATTGAGATGGGAATATGCTCGCGTTTGTCAAGCACATTACAAATTCCCCCTATCTAGGTTAGGCTGGGGTTTATTGATTATGGGGATCCGAATCTCCGGTAGCCGCGGACTAAGCTGCCGTTAATTACCCCTCGTCTTTGGAGCGAGAGAACCTCCGATTGACGGGTCAAACAGGTCATGCGAACTCAATGTGCAGTGTTGTGTTTTGGAGGGGAATTGGAATATCGGGGGCCCCACAGAGTTTTTACGGGGGTCCCGCTACCCGGATAGCGGGCTGGGGGTCAAGGGGGAGTGTGTGTATCTATACACACACACACATAGAAGGGGAAAAAGCGTCCAAAGGACGCGTGGGGGGCCAGCGCCTCACATACGTAGCACGCAGGCGCTGGACGCCAGCGCCCCACGTGCATGGCACGCGAGCGCTGGGCGCCAGCGCCCTACATGCTTGGTACACGGGCGCTATGCGTCAGCAGGAAAAGAGACTTGGTCCCTGCACTGGGGGCTGTGCTCCCGATTTGACTTATGGAGTTGAACTCCTGACAGAGAGTGGGCTTAGTCCCTACACTGGGAGTTGTACTCCCAAAAAGAAAGATTTATTATTTTGTGTATATATATATATATATATATATATATATATATATTCAAGGAGTTAAACTCCTAAGATATTTTTGGAGCTGATGAAAGGGGTTTCTCCCTTGAGCCCTGGATCTTTCCCAAAGTGGGATTTTTGGAGATGGGTTTCCTTCTTCTTCCCCTCTGTTGGCCGAATCTTGGATGAAAGGGGGTGAGATTTAAAAATCTCCCCTTTCGGAGTTTGGATGGAAGATCTGAGCTTCCCTTTGTGGGTTTTGTGGTGAAAACCTATTTATTTTTGGAAAAGGAAGAGTAAAACTCTTGATTTAATTCAAAAAAAGAAGAAGGTTTAGAACCTTGAAGAAGGAGAAGGAGGCACAAAAACCCTATATTTTTGAGGGGAATAAAAAGTTCTTTTTATTTTATGATCATGTTGCTTTATATAGGCTTACACATTTACACATAGCCCCTTGGGCTTTACAAAATGGCATTTTGCCCATCCCATGCCTCATGTACTCATTTCTTTTGCACATGACCATGGGCTTTACAAAAATTTGGCTTTATGCCCATTCATGCATAAAAAAATATATTAAAATTATTTATTACATGATTTTTATGTTTTCATGGGGAGTCTGGCTGCTGGCTCGACTTGGGCAAAGGCCTACTTGGCCTGGGCTTGGGCCCACCTGGCTTGGGGTTGACTTTGAATTTGACTTGGTCAACCGGGGTGTAATTTTTGACCCCAACAAAGTTCCCTTATCAATAAATACACACCGCATTTGCGGGTCGTGTGCATGAAATTGATGGATCTTCTTTCACGTGGAGGCGACTTGATTTGGTTCCCGCTTTTTAGGAAGCTGACACTGTCCTTTTTATGACATGGATGGTCGACGCTTGACGCGTCTCCGAGACGGAGTGTCCATGGTAGACGTTTCCCCGGCACGGAGTGATTTGGTTCCCACTTTGTAGGAAGCCGGCACTGCCCTTTTTATGACATGGACGGTCGACGCTTGACGCGTCTCCGAGACGGAGGGTCCGTGGTAGACGTTTCCCCAGCACGGAGTGATTCGGTTCCCGCTTTATGGGAAGCAGGAACTGCCCTTTTTAGGACATGGACGGTCGACGCTTGACGCGTCTCCGAGACGGAGTGTCCGTGGTAGACATTTCCCCGGCATGGAGTGATTTGGTTCCCACTTTGTAGGAAGCTGGCACTGCCCTTTTTACGACATAGACGGTCGATGCTTGACGCGTCTCCGAGACGGAAGGTCTGTAGTATATGTTTCCCCGACACGGAGTGATTTGGTTCCCGCTTTGTGGGAAGCTGGCATTGCCCTTTTTACGACGTGGACGGTCGACGCTTGACGCGTCTCCGAGACGGAGTGCCCGTGGTGGACGTTTCCCCGGCATGGAGTGATTTGGTTCCCGCTTTGTGGGAAGCTTGCACTGCCCTTTTTACGACATGGACAGTCGACACTTGACGCGTCTTCGAGATGGAGTGTCCGTGGTAGACATTTTCCCGGCATGGAATGATTTGGTTCCCGCTTTGTGGGAAGTTGGCACTGCCCCTTTTACGACATGGACGGTCGACGGCACGAAGTGTCGCTGGTTGATTCTGAGTCGAAGCATAATTTCGACACGGGGTACACTCTAAGGCGAAGCATGATTCCGACGCAGAGCTTGCTGGTTGACTTGATCCCGCGATGGAGCATAATTCCAATGGGGAGGTCGCTGGTTGATTCCGAGCTGAAGCATAATTCCGACAGGGAAGGCATTCGACACGAGGTACACTCTGAGACGAAGCATGATTCCGACACAGAGCTGGTTGGTTGACTTGATTCCACGATGGAGCATAATTCCGACGGGGAGGTCATTGGTTGACCTGATTCTGAGGCGGAGCATAATTCCGATAGGGAGGTCGTTGCTGCCCTTTTTGCGACTTGGACGGTCGACATTTGCATTGCTGCACTGGAATAATGCCAAAAGCAACTCATCATTTGGCCCGGGAGGATTTGGGAATTGGTTTTTGGGTCGGTATCTGCATTGCTGCACTGGAATAATGCCAGGAGCAACTCATCATTTACCCCGGGAGGATTTGGGAATTAGTTTTTGGGTCGGCATCTGCATTGCTGCACTGGAATAATGCCAGGAGCAACTCATCATTTGCCTTTGCCTATTGGGGAGAGATGGCTTAGGAGACAGGTTTAGATCCCTATCACCTAAGGCTTTTCAATTTTATGAGTCGTAAGGGTCCCATAAAAGTATTCTCCCTACGAGTCGAAAGGATCTCGTAGGTGTACTTTCTCCTTAGGAGTCGTGGGGACTCCTGAGTGTGTTTTTCCTTTGTGAGTCGTAAGGATCCCACGAAGGTGTTTTCTTACGATTCGTGAGGATCCCGTAAGGTTTGTTCTCCTTATGGATCGTGAGGACGTATGAGTGGGTCTTCCCAAATGGAGCATAATTCTAAGGGCGGAGACCGGCCGTTGGACGAATGATTGCAGTGGGGTATGGGTATGATGAGAATTATTTGAGCCCGTGGATTGTATACGGTAGTCAACTTAGGGACCAACCATAGGGCTGGGAGAATTTTAGGACTTTGTTGGCGTCTGCATCACTGCACTGGAATATGGTACCAGGAGCGACTCATCATTCGCCGTCTGGGGATTTGGATTTTGGTTGGCGTCTGTATCGCTGCACTGGAATATGGTACCAGGAGCGACTCATCATCCGCCATTGGGAATTTGAATTTTGGTTGGCGTCTGCATCGCTGCATTGGAATATGGTACCAGGAACGACTCATCATTCGCCGTTGGGAATTTAGGGATTTGGTTGGCGTCTGCATCGCTGCACTGGAATATGGTACCAGGAGCGACTCATCATTCGCCCTTTTTTCTTTACCGCGATTGCTCTATCATTTCAGCTTTTCTTATCGCGAAGGTCGTGATTGCCCTGTCATTTTGGCTATTCATTCGCGTTTCCCCATCATTTCGGCTTTATTTTTCATCTTTATTTTACTCGCTGATTTTTATTGCGAGTTGCCCCATCATTTTGGCTTTTTATTTATTTATTTATTTTTGTTTTATTTACACATTTTTACATCCCCAGTTTAAAGACTTAGAGGTCGACTGCTCCCAGTTTAACGACGTGTTAGTCGTCTGTTTCCAGTTTAACGACGTAGTGGTCAGTCGTTCCCAGTTTAACGACATGGTAGTCAGTTGTCCCCCAGTTTAATGACGTGGTGGTCGATGGAGCAGCAGATTCCCAAAGGGCATCGGTTTCCATTTGTATGAAATTGGCGGTCGCAGCTTGTTTGTTCGCTAACACGCCAGGGGACGAGATTTCTCCCGCCTTATACTGTTTTTCGACCCAATCTTTGAAGATGAAACAGTCCTCAATAGCATGGCTTATCACTCTGAGATACAGGCAATATTTGGGGTCGTCGGTCATATTCGCTTCCTGCGGTCTTTTTGATTCCGGCAATTGTAGACCGTTTCTTAGGGCATCCTTGAATATTTTACGGACTTTGTCCCTTCTGAAAGAATGATCTTATCCAGCTTCTCTTTCAGTGGAGATTCTTCTCCCTCTCTGAACACTGGCTTCCAAGGCTGGTGTAAGTCCACGGTAGGCCGTCTAACAGACGCCAAATGCGGAATAAAAACTTTTTACAACTGGCGCTATCGCGTACTATCACCCGGATCTGCCATTAAAGCTAAACTAACAAACTACAAAGTTGGTAGAAAAGTTATACCAAACGATCCAAGTCCTTCGGTCTTCAACCATCATCCCATGCTTTGTTGCTGCTGCTCCGATCTCCTGAATCTCCAGTCTTCTCGTCTAGATGGCACCACATCGACGGATCTTTAAACGGGCTCCCGTCTCTGAACCGAGGCAACCCGATCGTCAAGTTTGTTAAAAGAGACGACCAAGATGATGTAGAGAATGAGTAGAACACTTTGTCTCATTACGTCCAAAACCATGGACGAACGGTTAATGAAGTTGCCTTTTGGAATCGGGTGAAATGAGAAATGAGGCTTATCTAATTTCCATGAGTCCAAAACAATATCAATCTTTTCTCAAACAGCAATAACCCCACACCAAGGGGGCCGTCCACTATATAAGGAGGTGGGGGTGAGTGTAGGAGAGGGGGAGGTGACCATAAGCACAATACTTATCATAACACCTTGTATGAACACAATAATGTAAAGAATGACTCATTAACCTTAGTCACCCTTTCATTAATGCACCATTAATGAACAAATGAGTCACAAGCCACCTCATCATTCTAGTCACCATCCTAGTCATCATCTAGAAGCTTCCACACTCATCTCAAGAAAAGATAAATCCGTCTTTAACCGAATGTTAAAAGACGGGTGATAGAAAACTGGAAACTGGCAACTTCCAAAAGTGATCCTGAAACGAATTTCAGGATAACTCCGTATCAGTATAAACATACCCGCATTTGTATTATGACCGAATACAAATGCAACTGAGACAAAGATATTATATCTACACAGCATAATACTCGGATCCAGCTTAAACCAAAGCCTACCAGTATTATCTGCCCGAAATATGACACGTGCGAAAACGCACGTGCATTTTCCGAACCTTGCCATAAAACTATACGGCCTCTACAACGTTTCGCCCGAACTTGGGAAAGTGTCTGTGGGGGACTCTAATGACTCATTAACACACTGGCACTAGGTATAACCTCTAGCACGTCAGAGGTACGAGCTGTACGTGACGGTTGCCTATGTATTGATTGGAAGGGAAGCTGACGAGCGAACTCATCTCATAAACCATACTGAGTCTAACAGTGACAATATACATACAGTCCGGTCCGTTCGTCTATGAGTATCGCATATCTGCCTAGGGGGCTGGTAACGTCAGACCCCCATTAGTGGTATAAGTCGTGTCAGAGAGTAGCCCATAACACCCCGAGATACTACAGGAGTACCTACCAGTAAATCTCCTGCCTCGGTCGAGGGCTTTGTGTAATGGCTCTCCTAGACACAGCGCGATCTCACCCCCAATACCGGGAGAGACGAATCCCCTGCCGATCCGCTCACTTGCCTCCATGTGGTTCGGGACTGTACCCAAAAAAGACCTGTTTGCACGACTCCTTTGAGCCGTGGTAGGGTAGAAATCAAAGCACAGTGGGAACTCACATGAGACAAATGATGACATCGGGTCGATGAACTAACCTGTACACATGTCACCAGGGAATTGCTATCTGACGCTAGGTATAATACCAACTAGCAGATTCCCGGCGAGTCCTGTCCGGTGTACTCATAATCCAATGAGTACCTGTATACATCTTAGGTGAACCAACTAATACCAATGGCTTGTGAGACTGGCCATCGCCCCTCGTCGGGGTCTCGACTGTATACACTAGTCTACTCTGGAGTATCGATGCCCTATCTCGAAACTCCTACGACTAGGGACACTTTTAAGGACGTGCTTACAAACCCCAGCTCCCACGTATATGATCGCCATCATACTGCTGGCAGTCAAGCAAGAATCCTATGGGCTCTATCATCATGCAATAGTGAACTAAAGCATGTATACGATGATAAAGACAAACCAGATAGAATACTATCGTCTCGAGTAAGACTGTCATATCGGTATAGGTCCTGCCTCAATCATTGCAATCACGTACCTGCGATCCAATAATTGACTTTGAGGGCACTATCTCCAACAAGCTCCCACTTGCACTTAATTCTAATTATTGCGATATCGTATACTCACAGCCCGTGTGATACCGAACACCCAACTTCTCTACTAATCAGTTTCACAAAGCTAGTTTTTAAAACTCTTGTGTTCGAGAAATAGCCTTAGTTAGTGGATCCGCCCTGATGTTTCTTTCTATATCTCTCTAAATCTCAAATTCGTGGAGAAAGCCATCTCCCGAATCGAGTAATACCTGTCTTAGAATATGTCTGGATATCTGATGGGACCTAGTTCATAAATGAACTCCAAATCCAAACTTCTTAGATTTTGTTGATAACTAAACCTAATCAGTATCCAGCACCATACCTCCCACAGTATCCTCTTGGACAACCTGTCCATAATACTGTCCCTCGTCAGAGGGAAAACTATAACTCTGACAATCACTTTGTCAGCCATGTCACCTTGGAAGCCTGGAATGATAACCGTCTCCCGAAGGAGGCTGCCGTCATCAAATCCGTAGAACATACACTCATGTTCTAAAACTTCTTCCTAATGTTTCTCCAGGATTGGATTAATATAAACTTATCACACCTAGTGCAAAAACGACATCTGGTGTGGTACTTGACGTCTCACGATTGGCTCAATTGCCTAAGCAAGTGATCTGCCAATCATGCACATCCCTCTCTCCTTTAGTCTGTAAGACACCTTTAGAGAGGGTGACTCCATCACCTGCAGGTACACCACCATGCCAGGAGTCATCTATTCTAAAATACTATTAGAATATTGTCAAAGTACCCATATTGGGAGACTACCCAAATCTAGATCTAAAACCATAGATTTAGTAACCAGAATGTCAGATATTATATCTATATCCTTTGTGGAGAAACAACTGTGTGATGACCACAGTACAACCGATCGTAGTATAGGAATTTTACTTCCTACTCTGTGTGTGTCATCCAAATACCAGGACATTACACCCTACTACCTTCTTAACAGATCCATCCCCTATTCTGACGAAGTCAAACCCATGACTGTCTCATCAAAAATAGATGATCTTATCTCCGCTCTATCTGCTCAAGCCTATAAATAGACATAAGCTACTTGCCCACTATGCTTCCGCTGCTCCCACTGACCATAACAACCTTCTGGCAGAATAATATATACGTACACTTCTAAAGCTAGTTTAGAACGATGCTATACTTATCCTTCTGCCGGGTCTCATAGTCTGGAACAACAGTAGTGTCAAGTCTGGGTAAACAAGAACCTCCCTGTCACCGTCCTTGAGGCTACCGGAGTACCTCTCGGATGTCTGAGGTTACCCACCATATCTGCAGAGTGGCTATTGGAATGTCAAACCTGATTGAATATATAGGTCCTATTAAATTTTCTGTAATCGTTTGCGGTTCTGGAATCACTTCCAGTTCTACCATACTCCCACTGCTGTTTTCTGAAAAAATCCATTTTACTAAAACTGTGGCGAGTCAAGAACAATATCACTATTGATCTTCCAGATGGTAGAAATGTCAACCCTCGTCAAAGCCAGGGTCAACCTACAAACAACCATTACAGAAACGTGCCTTGATTTATCCAGTGTCTGGTTTTAAGCATAAGCTGGACAAATCCCCGTATCTTAACATCGTCAAGATATGAACCATTCTATATATAATACAGAAATAGAGGCACTAATTTAATTGGAACCAGATTCAAATCATGCAGCTGTCTCCAGTGCATATCAACTTAATGGAGAGAGGCTAATCAGCATTACTCAACTTAGGAATTCATCCAATTATGAGTAATCTGAAAGAGAAACAAGTTTCTCAAAACCATTACTTTCATCTGAATACCAATCACAAGAATCTATATCTTCGATCTCTTTGAAGAATCCCGATACTTGCGATACCTGGTTCTCTAATTTATTCTTATACCCACAACTTCTCAAAACTTAGACATTGTATTTCTACGAAACACTTGTTTAAAACTAGAGAAGTCACAAGTAAACAGAACATAGTACGAGGACCTACCCCTTTGTCCTGACGGACACTGGACAACATATAATAATCTGTATAAGTCCGCTGAGTTGACTAACTCAAAACCTGTGCATTGTAGGTTGAAAACTGTACCCAGGCGATTTTCTCATATATCACCAATTACAACGAATTCCGATATAATGAGGATGATCTCCTAATTCCTAATAACTTACTCCCACTCATCATCTGTAAAACCATACAGATATGAGAATGAAACCTGGTAAATACATACTCTGGAGTAAGTATCTAATTGGGAAATTAGTTTTCCATTGACAATACACTGAAACATGAAAATGTTTCGTAGGGGTATCCTGGTATTCTTAGTAATGCCTCTTCCATAATCCAATTCATGACTATAACCGTATATTTCTTTGCCATATCTCCAAATCCTTTTATTTGTCTTTATTCATTTCCTTCTGTACACCATCGTTAGGCTAAATGGTTTTCTTCCTTCCCCACCGTTCGGCATCAGCCTATGCTTTAGAAAAAGACTATCCAGTAAGCATAACAGGTGTACCCTCCTAATCCTAGGAGTACTCGCAACTTGAGAGAAGGTGATGATAAAAGATAACTGAATAATACCTTATTCTATTTCTCTCGAACTGGGGAAAAAGCAAAGGTGAAATAGGAGTAGCGATGAAGTACACGGTTTGGTCGTGAATGATAACAGTCGCAATTTACTTTGCCCTCCTTTTAATCCCTTTATTTTGTCTTCAGTTATTACCTTCTGTACACCCTACTTAGGCTAATTGGTTTTCTTCATTTCCTACCTTTCGGCACCAGCCTATAGTCTGGAATAAGACTATCCAATAAGCGTAATAGGTGTACTCTCCTAAACCAAAGAGCTCTTGCAACCTGAGAGAAGGTGATAATAAAAGACAACTGAATAAACTAATTCTATTTCTCCTGAACCTGGATTCATCCTCGAAGAAGTCCCTTCGAGTTCGTATATAACCATACGATGGATCTATCCAATGGAAGTGGATGTCCGTAGTAATACGGGGTGTTCTGAGAAATACAAAGGGTAAAGAAGGAGCGGCAATGACTTATGCAACTTTAGACAATCCAAAAGCCAGTATTTTAAGAAGGTTCGGTCAACTTGGTCACTGAGTCATAGTCTAGGGTCGGTCAAAAATCGCTGCCAAAGAGAGAGAAAAGAAACACTCTGCGTGCACTCTAACCTAGAATAGAATGGTTATCACTTTATCTAATCAGGAAACCTCCCACTGTAATCTTAAATTCTCCTCCAAACCTGAAAGAAGAATTAGTCGGGATCACCCGAAGAGTAAACCAACTCATCAGTGAGAATCGGGATCCAACTATCATCGCATGATAACTTGATGGAAGCCACTCAAGTTATCACACTCCAGAAGGTATGCGCATGCCTGGCAAGTTTGCTTTATGTTTGAAACTCCCGATGTGATTTTTGCCTCTTGCTCTTATGACCTTGACTTTAGTCAACAAATCATATGCACATGTCAAGTTCTACCCGTCATTGTCCAGGTTGATTTGAACCCACCCGTACATACCCTTGACTTTAGTCAACAAGGTAATACGACTGTCCCAAATCAACGCATCTAACTATGCAACAGATGAATACCCAGCAACTACCAAACACTATGCCTTGACTTTAGTCAACAAACATAGCTTGAATACTACTGACCATCCATAAGAAACGACGGAGGGCTATGACTGTTTTTTGGAGAAAAACCTTTAACGTAATGAACTTGATCTCGTTGAAGGAAACTGATAGCTTTTTATAAAAATATAATGGCGAAAACCTTTTGCTAAAGAGGTCACTCCCGGTGAAGGGATCTCGGCTCTTTACTCGTGGAATGAGGTGCAGGATATTCCAACTGAATACCGCGATGCAAAGCAACTTGTAATCGACTATATTAAAGTTATTACCCTGACGCAAACTTCTGCCCAAGGGGTCACTCCCGGTGAAGGGATATCAGCCCTTGCCTCGTCGAATGAGGTGCAGGATATTCTAACCTGAATATCACTATGCAAAACAAAAGGAAACATCTTTGTAATAACAGCTTTTAAAATTTGTTCCAACAACATCAAATATAGGTTTGTTTTTATCCTTGCATTGATAAGAATCAATGCAGTCCCATCAATCAGTCACACCAGAAAAGAACGAAAATATAATGTACGTATATGCCATCCGCATTCGCCACCGGGTCCCGTCATCACCTGTTAGGTTACTTAACTAACGACAGAGCGGGGGCTGGACTAGCGCGGGTGTAAAACATATACAACATCTAATAGTATATATACCAATATACAATAATCGCTCCAGGCGTGATAATATGCAACATTACAGAAAAGTAATAAGCATCACAGAACAATACAGATAATCTGGGATTCCCGGGTTTCACAAAGCCGCTGCTGAAACCTGACGTTCCCCTGGTCGTGTGGATAGCCTGTGCAATGAAACCTAGACCCCTACGGGTGCGGCAATTTACCCGCCAAAACCTGAAGCGAGGTAGTCCCCCACAACATAGTGAATGGAACACCCGGCACTTCACGGAATCCGGTAAATTGAGTACTCCTCCTTGGGTCAACCTGTACCCCCTACGAGTGCGGCGAATAGTCTGCCAATTCTACAGTGAGGTCCCTTTGCCTCTCAATGCCATGAGATACGGACCCGTTGCCCTCCAGAACCCGTCTATCCGTGCACTCCTTCGCGGGATAAACCTAGTACAGAAAAAAAAATATGTACAACGGGTACATCGACCTCAACCCGGTCATGCCCCAAAAGAATATTATACAACAGGCAGTGACGGCAGTCCACATGTTGGACGCTCGCCCCGCAATATCAAATGTACAAATAAATCCAAACTGCACTATCATTGCACCCTGCTATCCACCACGACAAATCCGCAACATCACAGCACAACACAGAACATCAACGCGAATGTCACGTTCGCAAACCCGTCTAAAAGAACTATAGCAATCAGACGCGGTTTACCGATCAAATGACATTCCCGGTCGGAGATATAATGTAAATACTGCATACTAACAAGTTTAAAATTTCGATCGACTAAATTTCCCGAAGTGGGCCCCATGTACATCTGCTGTACAGTAACAAAAACTGGGTCCAAAAGAACAGTACTAAAAACCACAATTTCCATATATAAAGACACTGTACAAATTTGAAGCACTGAACCCACAGACTGGCCGCGGATGCGCGGTCAAACCCTAGGTTTGACCGCGGTTCCGTGGCTGTCTTATAGGGTCACGTGACCAAATTTGTACAGTAAGGTTAGAAAACCCTGCTTAGATTTCTGTGATATGTAAAATTATTTTTGGAACCCTTTTAAAATCGACAGAAACTTAGATGCTTGAAAATTGTGATTTCGGAAATTTCGTTCGATCGATCTTTTAAACGCGTTAGCACAAGTTAGTAAAGCTTAATGGTGAGGCTCTGATACCACTGTAAGTCCACGGTAGCGCCCCGGCTGTCTAACAGACACCAAATGCAGAACAAAAACTTTTTACAACTGGCGTTATCGCGTACTATCACCCGGATCTGCCATTAAAGCTAAACTAACAAACTACAAAGTGGGTAGAAGAGTTATACCGAACGATCCGAGTCCTTCGGTCTTCAACCATCATCCTATACTTTGTTGCTGCTGCTCCGATCTCCTGAATCTCCAGTCTTCTCGTCTAGATGGCACCACGTCGACGAATCTTTAAACGGGCTCCCGCCTCTGAACCGAGGCAACTCGATCGTCAAGTTTGCTAAAAGAGACGACCAAGATGATGTAGAGAATGAGTAGAACACTTTGTCTCGTTACGTCCAAAGCTATGGACGGACGGTTAATGAAGTTGCCTTTTGGAATCGGGTGAAATAAGAAATGAGGCTTATCTAATTTCCATGAGTCCAAAACAATATCAATCTTTTTTCAAGCAACAATAACCCTACACCAAGGGGGCCGGCCACTATGTAAGGAGGTGGGGGTAAGTGTAGGAGAGGGGGAGGTGACCATAAGCACAATACTTATCGTAACACCTAGTATGAACACAATAATGTAAAGAATGACTCATTAACCTTAGTCACCCTTTCATTAATGCATCATTAATGAACAAATGAGTCACAAGCCACCTCATCATCCTAGTCACTATCCTAGTCATCATCTAGAAGCTTCCACACTCATCTCAAGAAAAGATAAATCCGTCTTTAACCGAATGTTAAAAGACGGGCGATAGAAAACTGGAAACTGGCAACTTCCAAAAGTGATCCTGAAACGAATTTCAGGATAACCCCGTATCAGTATAAACATACCCGCATTTGTATTACGACCGAATACAAATGCAACTGAGACAAAGATATTATATCTACACAGCATAATATTCGGATCCGGCTTAAACCAAAGCCTACCAGTATTATCTGCCCGAAATATGACACGTGCGAAAACGCACGTGCATTTTCCGAACCTTGCCATAAAACTATACGGCCTCTACAACGTTTCGCCCGAACTTGGGAAAGTGTCTGTGGGGGACTCTAATAACTCATCAACACACTGGCACTAGGTATAAGCTCTAGCACGTCAGAGGTACGAGCTGTACGTGACGGTTGCCTATGTATTGATTGGAAGGGAAGCTGACGAGCGAACTCATCTCATAAACCCTACCGAGCCTGACTGTGACAATATACATACAGTCCGGTCCGTTCGTCTATGAGTATCGCATATCTGCCTAGGAGGCTGGTAACGTCAGACCCCCATTAGCGGTATAAGTCGTTTCAGAGAGTAGCCCAGAACTCCCCGAGATACTACTGGAGTACCCACCAGTAAATCTCCTGCCTCGGCCGAGGGCTTGTGTAATGGCTCTCCTAGACACAGCGCGATCTCACCCCCAATACCGGGAGAGACGAATCCCCTGCCGATCCGCTCATTTGCCTCCATGTGGCTCGGGACTGTACCCAAAAAAGACCTGTTTGCACGACTCCTTTGAGCCGTGGTAGGGTAGAAATCAAAGCACAGTGGGAACTCACATGAGACAAATGACGACCTCAGGTCGATGAACTAATCTGTACACATGTCACCAGGGAATTGCTATCTGACGCTAGGTATAATACCAACTAGCAGATTCCCGGCGAGTCCTGTCCGGTGTACTCATAACCCAATGAGCACCTGTATACATTTTAGGTGAACCAACTAACACCAATGGCTTGTGAGACCGGCCATCGCCCCTCGTCGGGGTCTCGACTGTATACACCAGTCTACTCTGGAGTATCGATGCCCTGTCTCGAAACTCCCACGACTAAGGACACTTTTAAGGATGTGCTTACAGACCCCAGCTCCCACGTATATGATCGCCATCATACTGCTGGCAGTTAAGCAAGAATCCTATGGGCTCTATCATCATGCAATAGTGAACTAAAGCATGTATACGATGATAAAGACAAACCAGATACCATACTATCATCTCGAGTAAGACTGTCATATCGGTATAGGTCCTGCCTCAATCATTGCAATCACATACCTGCGATCCAATAATTGACTTTGAGGGCACTATCTCCAACAGCTGGTTGGCATTAGGCCCGCTCATCCCTCGCTTATTTCGGTTAGCCGAAGTGTTGAAAGATTCAGTATCTTCGGAACTTCCGCATTTACGATTATCGTCCGTTCGGTTTCTCCAGGACTTATTGTTATTTTGGGAATCAGAGGAAGACTCCTGCTTTGAGCGCTCCAACATCTGGATTTTCCTGGTCAGCTCTTGGAATGTTTTGAGACCCCCGGTGCATAGAAATGGGGCCATCCTATTGTTGAGATTTCCAGCGAGGAGACCAATAGATTAGTCCTGCTCTATCGGCGGTTCACATTTGACGGAGAGATTGCGCCATCGGGTTATAAAATCCGTGCTACTTTCGTTGTTTTTTGGATTAGTCCTTACGAGGTCGGCAATGGTGATCTTATCGCTGACACTTATGAACTTTTGTCGAAACAGAGATTCCATTTGGATGAAAGTTGTAACGGAGCCATCCGGTATGCTCGCGTACCAGTCAAAAGCGACATCGGTCAGGCTATTAACGAATTGGCGGAGGAGAAGCGCATCATTGCCCCCAGTATTCCCACATGAGGCTTTAAAATGGGTGATGTACTGATTCGTATTTCCTGTCCCATCAAATCTTCCAAATTTGGGGATGACATAGCCGCTAGGAAATTCTACCAGATCATACTGAGAAGGATATGGTTTCCCACTACTGTTGATATCTTTTTACTCTTCGGCTTCGGCTACCAATGTTTGGACTTTGTTAGCAACCAAATCCATGATTTGATCTTGAGTTAGCGGGCTACTGTCATCGGTAGCCAAGACATTTCTCGAAATAGGATGCGGCCGACTTTCATGCAGCTCGCCCACCTTTGGATTCGAGGGAATAGGCGTCGGCTGCCTCGGGACATCGTTTTCTGGTTCATGAGCCGAACCTTGCGCTTGATTGGACGGCTGAGAAGCAACTTGGGCCGTGAGCCGTAAGACGACGTTTGTCAAGTCGTCAATCTTTGAGTAGAGCTTGGCCATCTCCTTGTCTCTACTTCTGAGCTGTTTTTGGAGCTCTTGGAGAAGTTGCTGCTCTGTGTTCCTGGGATAGAAGATTGGCTCATCTTCGCTTTTCGTGCTCGAATCCTCATGAACCGAGGGATCTCTCTGCCTATCAACATCACTGGGAGGATTTTCATCACCCTCCGGAGGATGCTGGTCTTAGGAAGTGACAGCTACATTCACACCAGATTGGATTTGAGATGTAGTGGCCCCATCCTTGCTCTTGCTGTGCGTGCCCATCATGTAGACAGTGTGGACCATATATCTAGCCATTTCCTCATCTTTGGCGGGGTAACCCTGTTCTTGGAGCCTCATGAAGTTCAGCCTAGCATGAGTTCTAGCCCTTTTGTTGGCTCTATATCTGAGCCTTTTCTATTTTAACTTCTCGATTTTGAAGGCTTGGCGGGCATCCATCATCCATGAAGCCATCGTGAGCCGATTAAAGGGGAAGTTGTCAGGGGCGTCGCCGGAGCTTGCCTGAGATGCCTTGTTGCTTTGTTGGTGTTGATGGCCTTGCCCCCAGCCGGGCCAAGGAAAGTCGTTCAAACACCGACTTGTGTTTGGGTAGTGGTGCCTTCGAGATCATAACATTTGGCCTCTTGCCTTTCGAGGCCGGTTTTTCTGTTACTAAAGCTTGAGGATCTGTGATGGAGTTAGCTGACACGAATAGAATAGATCCAAATGGTAGTGGCGACTCCTCCCATTGTCTCCCGAGACTGGCCGAGAGGACCGTCCTAGCGTCCATCTTCATCGTGTAGGAGATGGGAGCTGTGTCGAGAGCTGAGCTGATCCTTAGAGACATTTTAATGCGTCCGGAGATTGCAATTTGAAATTTGTTAACCTGCACAAAGAAGCATGATTTCAGTATAGGCAATCGATATATATATTGATTAAGTTTGCATGAACATTTAACCCGAAATATTGGAGGAAAGATCGGTCCCACCGGACGTGCCAGAACCTGTAGGGTGTTTTTCGTCACCCCATTTAGATGGGAATACGCGCGCGCTTGTCAAGCGCATTACAGATTCCCCTACCTAGGGTAGGCTATGGTTTATTGATTGTGGGGATCCGAATCTCCGGCAGTCGCGGACTAAGCTGCCGTTAATTACCCCTCGCCTTTGTAGCGAGATAACCTCCGATTGACGGGTCAAACAGGTCATGCGAACTCAATGTGCAGTGTTGTGTTTTGGAGGGGAATTGGATATATCGGGGGCCCTGCAGAGTTTTTACGGGGGATAGTGTCATGGAGTGTGTGTATATATATAGGTATGTCTAGGTATGTATATATATATATACATACATACCTACGTATGTAAATACATACCTACGTATGTAAATACATACCTACGTATATATATGTGTGTGTGTGTGTGTAAGAAAAGGAAAAAGCGTCCAAAGGATGCGTTGGGGGCCGGCGCCTCACGTGCTTGGCAAGCGGGTGCTGGGCGCGGGCGCCTCACGTGCTTGGCACGCGGGCGCCTCACGTGCTTGGCACGCGAGCGCAAGGCACTGAGCGTCGGCGCCCCACGTGCTTGCACGCGGGCGTTGGGCGCCAGCACCCCACGTGCTTAGTAGGAAAAGAGACTTGGTCCCTGCACCGGGCATCAGTAGAAAAAGAGACTTGGTCCCTGCACTGGGAGCTGTGCTCCCGATTTGATTTATGGAGTTGAACTCCTAAGAGAGAGTGGGTTTAGTCCCAGCACTGGGAGTTGTACCCCCAAAAAGAAAGATTTATTATTTTGTGTGTGTGTGTGTGTATATATATATATATTTAAGGAGTTAAACTTGTCACGCCCCGCTTCCCAAAATACGGAATACGAGGGGTTGACAAGGCCAGCCATGCTCCTACGGTCAAGGAAATAGCCTGCCGTAGTCACACTTCGGCTTCTAGCTTCACGTGGTAACCAGTAATACAATGCACAGGTAATGAGAAATGCAGTATATAAATCAAAACAAATACAAAGAACTAACCAGATGGGAATCAAGAGAGTATGGTTCTGGGTAGCTGATCAAAATGTCCGTGATGTCCTCGAGGTACGTCTGGTCCTGGTCCAAGCTAAGTCTACTTCTCACTCTGAGCATGCATACTCAGGTTGTCAGAGCGACACGATAGCAATGTATACATAGGTGCAAGTGGTAACTCGTACAGTAATAATGGATATATAACAGTAAATCAAGATTGTGGAGATATGAACATGAAGTAGCCAATGCGGGTGTCTAAAAGAGCAGGTGAACAGTAAAGCAGTAAAATAGTATGTCAGGTATGTCAATACAGTAAGTAATGCATGTCAATGTCACTATCCCTATCAGTCTCTAAGTCCCACTGTAAAGGTTACTAAGCCTATCGTCAGTCCAAGTGTGAGAGTCAACCACTCGTGAGTGTCCTCCACCTAAGGGTAGGAACCAAGGGCATGGGACCACGGGCCCAAAATATAACTCACGGTAATAATCACGTAATATCCCTGTAAATCTCCATATATCTCCATATATATATGCCGGCATGGGACTCTTGAGATTCTGTTGAACTCATACTCATACTACCCCACACCCCATGGTCTGCATCAAACGCCAACCATAAACACAAATACCGGTCGGTCCATGACAAGTCTGCACGAGAACTGGTGACAGGATCTCCATCAAGCACGTCCCGACTGATACCCAAGATAAATGGACAGTGTCTGGTGCCTTACCTGTGACACCCATACAAGTGCTTTCATAAGTGTCCCATACCACTTATAGTCACTCTTATACGCGTCCCACAGATGTTGACAATGCAATAAATCGATAGGGTCCACTGATTGTGTACAAGTACGTATCACTTTCACTTATCCACTCATGCACAAACACTAACGTACTTGCCACAATCACCACTAATACCTAACACTGGATAATGCACATGATCACTAGATTACCAATGCAATGACATATATATGATGTGATGAGAAAACAGTGTGTAAGGCATAATTAAGATGTCACAAGTCGGTATCCTACCTCTTACATAATTTATCATAAATCATACATGCCAAATTTAGCAAAATAATGAACAGGGGATAAGTAGTATGTTTGATTATCAATCCAGCAAATTTGGTTTCACGTCAATCGGGTTTCAGGATCTCTAGATAAAGCCATTTCATTTTAAGCATTCACTGCTGGAAATCCGGTTTCAGAATCAGAAGTCCGTTTCGTAACGCAATTTAGTACCAGTTGGGATCAGAATTAGGCGACGCTACAGTTGAACTATATTTAGGATTTCTAGTCAGGTTTCCACCGCAATTGGAGGATCAGTATTTTATTACTCCAACAGAGAGTTATGGCCAGATTAAGTTAGGAGTGTAAAATCTGCTTCTGCAGAATTCAGCAAGACATGCCGACAAGGTAAAATGAAGTAAAAATATCAAACGGTTGAGGAAACCAAAGAAACCAGTCTATTAAAGAAGATAATTCAATTTACTACGTAACGGTATAGGATTCCGTGCATTCTCTTACATGAGCAGCGATAAACAGGGGTTTAACGACAGGAGTTAACCTGGATTTCCATTATGGACTGCAGTCCAGAATTAAAATCCACCGCAGTTATCTCTATCATACTGTACTACAATTAAGTGATCATCAATATTTTACAGTAGGTTAACCCGTTGGCTTCACTACGAGCCATCAAACGCTAGAATCCGGTTTGTACACGATTTAATATAAATTTTATAGTTTGGGGCGAACGAAGGGTTTCAGGTTTCACAACAATCATTGGGGCGCCATTTTATGTGAGCAAACGATCTTATCTTGCAACCAAACTATTAAGGGGTATTCACTATAATTCGGGCCATCCAAAGATCTCTAGTGCCGTCAATTTAATAGGATTTGTAAGTCATGATTCACATCGAACACTCACCTATAACACTTTATATGAAAGTAAGTGTGGGAATTTTGGTAATTAGAAGTGTAATATAAGAAATAGCATGAAGCAAGTATTAAACTTGCCTGGTGACGAGTTGACAATAATACTGCAGTGGCAACAGCACAATCGCATCACGAACGCAGCACGGTTCAGCCTTTTGGAATTGGACAATTGTACACAATCAAATTACTCTCCGTGCCCTCCTTTTCTTCACCGCTCCAAGTTGTTCCTTATTTTGATGTGAGGGAGGTAGAGATGTCGATAAAGAGAGAGAAATTTAGAGAGAGAGAAAGATTTTAGAGAGAGAGAGAGTTAGAGAGAGAGAGAGAGAGAGGCTTAGAGAGAAGAGAGAGAGAGATTTAGAGAACAGAGAGAGAGAGTCTGAGAGAGAGAAAGAGAGATTGAGAGAGAGAGAGAGAATTAGAGAGAGACTGAGAGAGAAACAGAGAGATTGAGAGAGAGAGAGATTGAGAGGGAATTAGAGAGATAGAGAGAGATTTCACCTGGTGACGACGGGGGTCGATGGAGGCACCGGCAAGGGCTCGGCGTCGGGAGCCGGAGAAGAGAGAGGCGATGACGAGGAGCGAGATGGGCGCGGATGATGGGTGCGGCGTGGGTTCGGTGTGCCGGGGATCTTGGTGGCGGCTGAAGACGGAGGTGAGGCTCGATGAGGGGATGCAGTCGTTGTCGTCGTCGAGGCTCAGAAGGGCGGTCGTCGGTGGTCGTGCTGGGGTGTCGACGGCGGCAGCGAGGGGGCTCGTCGTGGTGAAGGGGTGGTGTTTTGTGTTCGGCGGTGGGGGCTCGGCGTGTAGGCGGTGAGTGAAGAGGAAGAAGACGCGAGGGAGGAGCCCGAGGCGTCGTAGTTGTCGTCGATGATGGATCTCAGTGGTTGATGGTCACGGTGAGGTAAGGGAATCGAGGGTGAAGTGAAGAGAGTGGGTGCAGTGGGCTCGGCGAGGGAAAGTTTGAGAGCGAGAGCGAGAGAGAAGGAGGAGAAGGCCGTTGGGGGAGCAAGTCGTAGGAGGGAGCGCGCGTCGCAGAGCGTGGGTGCGTAAGAAGTGGTCGCGGCGGTTGGGGAACGTTGGCGACGTGGGCAGGGGACGCGCGGGAAAGAAAACGTAGTGGGGACGAAGGAGAGGCGAGCGGGTCGAGTTAGGTGGATTGGGCTGGGCCGCCCAAGGAGAATTAAAAAACAATAAAAAGGTGTAGGGAAAGGTGGGCCGAGCTGGGTTAAAAATAGGAAATTATTTAAGGGAAATTTAATAGAAGTGGGATGGGCCGGAAAAATAGAAGGAATTTGGGAAAAATGGACATGGGCTAGGCTAAATAGAAGGAGAAAAATAAAAGGGAAGGGAAAAGTAATTTAGTCTTAGGTTATGAGTTTTAATAAACTAAATTAAATAAAAGATATATAAAATGTATATATTTAAACCAGACAGACCCGGATTATATTCTGGAAAGATACAGAAAATTTGTAGAAAATTCAAGAAAATATCAGGAGACTTATTTATTAGAATAAGCTAAATATTTATAGGGGAGTGGGTATAGAAAGAGAAAATAGTAAAGGGGAAGAATGAAAAGGGGTTTAAGTAATAGAATTAGTTTTCGGAAAAAAGATTTTTAAATACTTAAAATAATTATAAGTATGAATAGGTAAATTTGTAAATGACCCTTATTAATAAAATACGGCTATTGGCCTATAAAAGAACTGGGTATTATATCATACCCCCCTTATAAAAATTTCGTCCTCGAAATTTAAAATAGTTGACAAGCTACAAGACAACAAGCGAAAGGCTACCACATCGAACATTAACACATAATGATTTACTTAAAACAGGTGGATAAAATTTCTTTGAAGGTCTATATATGTATAAGTATAACACAACTAAAAGGGTAGGTCTAAATAAGTATAATGCCGGAAAAACTATAAGGGCAACCTATATGTACAAAAGAATAAAATAGCAATAACGAATAATAGCATTCGAGGCGTACTAGAAAAATCGAAATCCTAAATATGTGCACACCTATATATATCAAAAGTAGCGCAGCTAAAATAACAAGTATAAGGCATAATCATAATGGAATAGTGAAGGATCTGTTTGTAGGTTAAAACATTTTAGAATAACGTATCAATCAAACAATTTTAACATAACTTTGAAAGCCACATGGTGAAAGTAAGAAACATAGAACAAAGTGAAATGTGCGATATAAGGTTGCGCTATTGAAAATGTGAAGAACAGTAAAGTATTTAAGATGGGTAAAACGGAAGTAGTTGATAATACACAATTTATCGATAAGTACGAAATAATGAAAACTAAACCCTTCGAATGATGATGTCCCTAAATGTAATAAAAGGAAGCACTACTTATGTATACAGGCTAGACAGGGTAGGGGTTACAATAGAGTAAGGCCCATTCAAAGATCGAGGTGCGGCGGTTTGTAATCTAAGCGAGGGTCAAAACAACACAAGATGCAGGAGCGAAGGACAGTAACGAATCTCAGGGAGGAGGGACGTATAGGGGGCCAGTCAAAGCATCAAGTGAACCAGTAATCAAAAGATTAGCGAACTCAGAAATTTTATTTCATTCCAGAAAATTCTAAACAAAGCATTCTCGAAAAGCGAAAGATGGCCCTAAACTATACATAGATTTATTTGGCCAGGGGAGACAACAGCTAAATCTTGTCAGTCGCGGTTGTGGAGGTTCAGCAGGTTACGGTAGGCTCGCGCGCTCAGGTAGGGGCATCCATTTCCATAGCGCCTCGCAGGGACCGCCATTGGGAGTTCTTCCGTAGCAGGGTCTTGTTCTTCCGGTCCTTCTTCCTCGGCTGGAGCTTCTTCATCGAGGTCTGCTTCCATGTGATACTCTTCTTCTGGATCCTCTCCCATGGGATTTTCCTCCACTGGATTTTCTTCTATCGGGCCCTTCTCGGGATCTTCCTCTATCGGGTTCTCTTTAGGGTCTCCTTCCTCCTCGTCGGAATCGATGATCATGTCAACCTCTGGGGCGGCGGCTCCTTCGTCCTCGGAATCGCTGTTCCCGAAAATGACATGGGGGCCGTTGATCTCATCGTCAGAACTCACCAGCATGCGGTCTAAGGAAACGCATGACTGTGCATCCTCATCTATATACGGCGCTGCTCCAGGATGGGCCATGGCCTGAAAAAAAGAGTCATGATTAGACAGTGGGACACATTAAGAAAATAACCAAGGATACAGAGTACAAGAAAATATACGGTAGGCAAGGACTGAAAAATTAAAATTTTAATAATGCCCGTTGCAATGAATAGTATAAATAAGATGAGAAGCAAGAGAATGATACATACATCATGACTCAAATTTTTATTGCATTCAACTAAAAGTTCGACGGATACAAGATTTCAAACGAAAGGAAATTTTTACAAAAGGGTGACCACATTATTATTGAAAGCAGAAAACGTGATAGTTCTTCTTTAGTTTCTGGACTGCCGCATTCTCGTCTCGCGAGTTGAATCCTGCGCGGGACCCGCACTATTCTCGAAGCTCGAACTACGAAATAACCATCACTTAGTAGAATTGGAGAGTGTGGATGAATCCCCTCTTTGTAGCTCCTTCCTTTTAGGGCAGCCGTTGATAGGATGTTCGCTGGATCCGCAAATCAAGCATTGCCCCTTGGCGCGGCGATAATCTCTCTGAAGGCGTCCTGGCTTCTTACAGTACCCACAACGTTGGGTCTTCCGTTGCATCTGTTGCTGGGGAACGAGTGGGCGCTTCATCTTTACCTCTTTTCCGCGCCTAACAGGGATCCCTTTACGATTGTAGACTTCCGCGGGTACCTGAATCATCTGCCTTCTTAGTCCCTCAGCTAACAGGTCGTTTGTTTGCTCCTGGGCTTCCTTCAGACTTTGTAGTGCATTCAGAATCTCCACGGTCTGATTCTGGTGAGTGGAGATTGCGGAAGAGTCGTTGGAAGATATGATCCTGAAATAACAACTTTGAGGATGATATAAAGCACAAGCTATAAGAATCAAAATATAATATGGATTAGGCAAGGAATCAAGAATATCGGGTGTGATGAAATTTATTACAAGTGGAAATCAGCTGTAGAACTCCAAGTCACTCAAACCCTAGCGGATAGATCAAAATGCATAGCCGAATACATTATGTGAATCAAGATTAAGAATAACAACTTTACAATCCAGACCGAAGGATGTCTTAGATTGTCAAACACTACACGGAACTACAATCCCAATCGAAGCAAAACCTGGCTCTGATACCAACAAAACCATGTCACGCCCCGCTTCCCAAAATACGGAATACGAGGGGTTGACAAGGCCAGCCATGCTCCTACGGTAAAGGAAATATCCTGCCGTAGTCACACTTCGGCTTCTAGCTTCACGTGGTAACCAGTAATACAATGCACAGGTAATGAGAAATGCAGTATATAAATCGAAACAAATACAAAGAACTAACCAGATGGGAATCAAGAGAGTATTGTTCTGGGCAGCTGATCAAAATGTCCGCGATGTCCTCGAGATACGTCTTGTCCTGGTCCAAGCTAAGTCCACTTCTCACTCTGAGCATGCATACTCAGGTCGTCAGAGCGACACGATAGCAATGTATACATAGGTGCAAGTGGTAACTCGTAAAGTAATAATGGATATATAACAGTAAATCAAGATAGTGGAGAAATGAACATGAAGTAGCCAATGCGGGTGTCTAAAAGAGCAGGTGAACAGTAAAACAGTAAAATAGTATGTCAGGTGTGTCAATACAGTAAGTAATGCATGTCAATGTAACTATCCTTATCAGTCTCTAAGTCTCACTGTACAGGCCACTAAGCCTATCGTCAGTCCAAGTGTGAGAGTCAACCACTCGTGAGTGTCCTCTACCCAAGGATAGGACCCAAGGGCAAGGGACCACGGGCCCAAAATATAACTCACGGTAATAATCACGTAATATCCCTGTAAATCTCCATATATCTCCATATATATATGCCGGCATGGGACTCCCGAGATTCTGTTGAACTCACACTCATACTACCCCACACCCCATGGTCTGCATCAAACGCCAAGCATAATCTCAAATACCGGTCGGTCCATGACAAGTCTGCACGAGAACTGGAGACAGGATCTCCATCAAGCATGTCCCGACTGATACCCAAGATAAATGGGCAGTGTCTGGTGCCTTACCTGTGACATCCATACAAGTGCTTTCATAAGTGTCCCATACCACTTATAGTCACACTTATACGCGCCCCACAGACGTCGACAATGCAATAAATTGATAGGGTCCACTGATTGTGTACAAGTACGTGTCACTTTCACTTATCCACTCATGCACAAACACTAACGTACTTGCCACAATCACCACTAATACCTAACACTGGGTAATGCACATGATCACTAGGTTACCAATGCAATGACATATATATGATGTGATGAGAAAACAGTGTGTAAGGCATAATTAAGATGTCACAAGTCGGTATCCTACCACTTACATAATTTATCATAAATCATACATGCCAAATTTAGCGAAATAATGAACAGAGGATAAGTAGTATGTTTGATTATCAATCCAGCAAATTTTGTTTCACGTCAATCGGGTTTCAGGATCACTAGATAAGGCCATTTCATTTTAAGCGTTCACTGCTGGAAATTCGGTTTCAGAATCAGAAGTCCGTTTCGTAACTTAATTTAATCCCAGTTGGGATCAGAATTAGGCGATGCTACAGTTAAACTATATTTAGGATTTCTAGTCAGGTTTCCACCGCAATTAGAGGATCAGTATTTTATTACTCCAACAGAGAGTTATGGCCAGATTAAGTTAGGAGTGTAAAATCTGCTTCTGCAGAATTCAGCAAGACATGCCGACTAGGTAAAATGAAGTAAAAATATCAAACGGTTGAGGAAACCAAAGAAACCAGTCGAGTAAAGAAGCTAATTCAATTTCCTACGTAACAGTATAGTATTCCGTGCATTCTTTTACATGAGCAGCGATAAACAGGGGTTTAACGACAGGAGTTAACCTGGATTTCCATTATGGACTGCAGTCCAGAATTAAAATCCACCGCAGTTATCTCTATCATACTGTACTACAATTCAATGATCAACAAAATTTTACAGTAGGTTAACCCGTTGGCTTCACTACAAGCTATCAAACGCTAAAATCCGGTTTGTACACGATTTAATATAAATTTTATAGTTTGGGGCGAACGAAGGGTTTCAGGTTTCACGACATTCATTAGGGCGCCATTTATGTGAGCAAACGATCTTATCTTGCAACCAAACTCTTAAGGGGTATTCACTATAATTCGGGCCATCCAAAGTTCTCTAGTGCCGTCAATTCAATAGGGTTTGTAAGTCACGATTCATATCGAACACTCACCTATAACAATTTATATGAAAGTAAGTGTGGGAATTTTGGTAACTAGAAGTGTAATATAAGAAATAGCATGAAGCAAGTATTAAACTTGCCTGGTGACGAGTCGAAAATAATACTGCAGTGGCAACAGCATGATCGCGTCACGAACGCAGCACCGGTTCAGCCTTTTGGAATTGGACAATTGTACACAATCCAGTTACTCTCCGTGCCCTCCTTTTCTTCACTGCTCCATGTTGTTCCTTGTTTTGATGTGAGGGAGGTAGAGATGCTGATAAAGAGAGAGAAATTTAGAGAGAGAGAAAGATTTTAGAGAGAGAGAGAATTAGAGAGACAGAGGCTTAGAGAGAAGAGAGAGAGAGATTTAGAGAACAGAGAGAGATTTAGAGAAGGAGGAGAAGGCCGTTGGGGGAGCATGTCGTAGGAGGGAGCGCGCGTCGCGGAGCGTGGGTTTGTAAGAAGCGGTCGCGGCTGTTGGGGAACGTTAGCGACATGGGCAGGGGACGTGCGGGAAAGGAAACGTAGTGGGGATGAAGGAGAGGCGAGCGGTTCGGGTTAGGTTGATTGGGCTGGGCCGCCTAAGGAGAATAAAAAAACAATAAAAAGGAGTAGGGAAAGGTGGGCCGGACTGGGTTAAAAATGGAAAATTATTTAAGGGAAATTTAATAGAAGTGGGATGGGCCGGAAAAATAGAAGGAATTTGGGAAAAATGGACATGGGCTGGGCTAAATAGAAGGAGAAAAATAAAAGGGAAGGGAAAAGTAATTTAGTCTTAGGTTATGAGTTTTAATAAACTAAATTAAATAAAAGATATATATAATGTATATATTTAAACCAGACAGAGCCGGATTATATTCTGGAAAGATACAGAAAATTTGTAGAAAATTCAGGAAAATATCAGGAGACTTATTTATTAGAATAAGCTAAATAATTATAGGGGAGTGGGTATAGAAAGAGAAAATAGTAAAGGGGAAGAATGAAAAGGGGTTTAAGTAATAGAATTAGTTTTCAGAAAAGGGATTTTTAAATACTTAAAATAATTATAAGTATGAATAGGTAAATTTGTAAATGGCGCTTATTAATAAAATACGGCTATTGGCCTATAAAAGAACTGGGTATTACAAAACTCCTAAGATATTTTTGGAGCTGATGAAAGGGGTTTCTTCCTTGAGCCCTGGATTTTCCCCAAAGTGGGATTTTTGGAGATGCGTCTCCTTTTTCTTCCCTTCTGTTGGCCGAATCTTGGATGAAAGGGGGTGAGATTTAAAAATCTCCCATTTCAGAGATTGGATGGAAGATCCGAGCTTCCCTTTGTGGGTTTTGTGGTGAAAAACTATTTATTTTTGGAAAAGAAAGAGTAAAACTCTTGATTTAATTCAAAAAAAGAAGAAGGTTTAGAATCTTGAGGAAGGAGAAGGAGGGACAAAAACCCTAGATTTTTGAGGGGAATAAAAAGTTCTTTTTATTTCATGATCATGTTGCCTTATATAGGCTTACACATTTACACATTGTCCCTTGGGCTTTACAAAATTGCATTTTGCCCATCCCATGCCTCATATGCTCATTTCTTTTGCACATGAGCCATGGGATTTACAAAAATTTGGCATGATTTTTATGTTGTCATGGGGAGGCTGGCCGCGGGCTCGACTTGGGCATGAGCCTACTTGGCCTGGGCTTGGGCCCACCTGGCTTGGGGTTGACTTTGACTTTGACTTGGTCAACCGGGGTGTAATTTTTGACCCCAACAACTGCCTTTTTGGGTTTTACTTCCCTCTTCTTTTATAAGTGTTAAGCATTTGGCTCACGTGTGAGCACCTGAGACACCCGAAATGGGAACTGTTCTCTATATTTTATTTCTCTTTCATTTATACGTGCTATGAACTTGGACCCTGTGAGGCTCACGTGCGAACACGTGAGGCGTCTTCAAAATGTGAGCGCTGTTTTTGGGTATATTCCCTTTTTCATATAAGTGCTAAGCACTTGATTGGGGGTCGCGTAGAAAACACGGGACTGCCCTAGGAGGCACTTCCTGTTCTTTTTAAATACTCGCGTGTGAAACACGTGACTCGGTCTCAACTATTCTTTTTTGTTTATCAGAGGTGCTCACGTAGGGAAACACGTGAGATTTCGTTATAGTGTTGAATACTAATGAATCATCAGTGTTTCCTTCTATGTGCATGAAGATCTTGATCTCATATTAACGATGCTGGGATCTGAGTTTAGAGAATTTGAAGTCTCTTGTTTTATAAGGACTAAATTCTTTTACAGGCTCAAACCCTAATTTTATCAGAGGAATTAAATTCCTATATACTTTTATAAGAATTAAATTCTTTGAAGTTAGTTCTTTCCCCTAAGTTTTGAATCTGCATAACAGAATCTCCTCGATGAGAATTAAAATTTTAACTTATGGAGAGATCTGCTTCTGCAGACCTCAACCAGAGGAAGAACTAAGTTCTTGTATGAAGAGTTAAACTCTTAAAGAGGCGAAGAAGAGATAAGATAATCTCTGTATTTTCTTCTTATCTAGGGTTTTTTTATGAGGGGGATCTTCTTTTAGAGAATTGAATTCTCTTTCTCCCTTTTTTTTTGTATGTTTCTCTCTCTGTTTTCTCTTTTCTCCTTTTTCTTTTTTTTCCTCTTCCTCTTTTATGACTTGAAGTTTTGGGTTCTTTATATAATGGAGAGAAGTTTATTAATTAGTTTTAGGAAATCTCTCATTGAGAGACTCCAATTGATTTGGGGGTTTTACCTGCTGTTGGATCTTTGATCCAAGAGTTCCTGTCTTACAGAACATATTTTCTTGTTTCTTAAACAAGATTAGGAAGATATTTTTCCCTACAGAACTTATTCTGTAGATTGGTGATTTTTAATCACCGTTGGATTTTTAATCCAAGGGTGCTTGGTTTAACGGAGCACAATCCTTCTTTGTTTAAGAGGATACGAAAAATATTTTCCAACTTATGAGATTTTTGATCTGCCAACTTTCTGTTTAACAGAAAATATCATTTCTTATTCAAAAATTCAATAGAATTTAATCCTATACTTAATCATCATTGGATCTTTGATCCAACGGTTCCTTGTTGAGTAGAATTTAATTCTACATAGGGAAGTGCCCTCACGTGTTTATCATGCGGGGCTCTTGTTGCCTAGCAATTGTTTTAATTGCAGTGCCTATATGCGTTGTATATAGGCACTCACGTGTTAAACACGTGGGGCTTTTTTGGCTTTGCAATTGTTTTAATTTCAGTGCATATATGCGTTGCATATAGGCTCTCACGTGTTAAACACGTAGGGCTGTTTTAGCCTTGCAATTGTTTTAATTGCAACGCATATAGGCACTCACGTATTAAACACGTGGGGCTGTTTTAGCCTAGTAATTGTTTTAATTGCAGTGCCTATATGCGTTACAAATAGGCACTCACGGGTTAAACACGTGGGGCTGTTTTAGCCTTGCAATTGTTTTAATTGTAGTGCCTATATGCGTTATATATAGGCACGTGTTAAATACGTGGGGCTGTTTTAGCCTTGCAATTGTTTTAATTGCAGTGCCTATAGGCATTGCATATAGGCACTCACGTGTTAAACATGTGGGGGATCTTTTAGTGGGGAACTTTCCCCATCCTTTTTTTATAAGGGAACAAATGCCCCCCAGCGTTGTTCTCACGTGGCTCGCACGTGAGTGCAACGCTGTCTGCCCTCACAGCCGTTGGATTGCCTAGGAGAATGGGAAGATGAATCGCTCTCCATCATGTTTTATAAATGCAGGGGTATTTGCCTCTGAGAAGCCCACTCTTCTTTCATTTTCTTCCTTGCTTCTTTTCTCGAGAATTTAATTCTCTTCTTTAGAGCTTAGTTCTCTGTTTGCTGAGATCTAAGAGTTAAACTCTGTTAAAACTTTTCTTTGGTAAGGATCATGAACGGAACCCCCGCCTCTTTTGCCCCCCTTTTTTGTTATGGATTTTAAATCCAGGGACAGAGCTTTGCTATCTTCTTGAACCGATTTCTTAAAGATCCAAAGTACACATTTTTTTTTGTAGATTTTGAAGTCTTGAATCAATGGAGATTGTTAATCCTCCTCTCAGGGTTTTACCCTGTCACTGATATTTAAGATCCTTAGAATTTAATTCCACTTTCCTTACCTCCTCGCCATGGGGTTTTTCTGGGATTTAATTCCTTTATTAAAGGAATTTAATTCCTTATTCATAGAGCTTGGCTCTGAGAGAGATTTAGATATTTCTGGGAATTTTATTCGCTACTGTTCTCGAATATTTGAGGGTTTTAATGCCCCTAAAGCAGATTTGAATCTGTCGTGCTTTCTAGCAGAAATCGCTTCAAGAGTTTGTTTAAACTTTTACTGTTTCCTTGATGAGAATCCTTTTTGATTCTCTCAATGATTATTTTGCCTCATCATTGGTGAGCCATTATTTAGATTTTGTGGGGTCCATTGGTTTTGCAGTCAGTGGTCCCATAGAACAAACATCCTGTCGTTTTCTTCTGTTATTATATATATATATGTTTTATTAATGGTTTTTCTTTCCCTTATTTATGGAACAATGGCTTCACTTCCCTACTTTCCTTATACTCGCTCAGATGCCGCCTTTCCGCAATCGTCGTCGGACGAGGAAGCTATGGCAATGATCAGGGCACATGACAGGGATTGTACGAGTCTACTCTTATGGGGGGTTTGGTATAGTCATATCATCCGGGGCCGCCGTAGCTTCACTTGTGAGGTTCCAACAGAGCCCCTCCGTCCAATATTGCCGATGGAACTCCTACAGACCGCTTATGCGGTGGAGGCGACTAACTGGACTCCTACAGGCCGGCTTGAGCCGTCAACAATCGGGATACCCAACCAGCCCCTGCCGGCTATAGATATTCTGGGACACCGCATATGTCAGGGTGAAGCCCGACCCTGGGGGCAAGTTTATAAGGTAGGCGTTACCCCCCACCACCCAGGAGGCTACCTTTCCCGGGCTCGATATGTTCTTTCTGCCTCCCGTGCACGGTTACAGAAGGTTGGGCTGTATTATGCGGTGTACGCGTCTCTATTTCATTACCAGGCCCCTCGCGTATGGTGGGTTAAAGCTTTTCTGAACCAATGGAATCTTCCCACCGACACCTTCTTGCTAGGGGATTGCGAGGTCTCGATTTCACTGGAAGAGTTCCGCGAGATCTCCGGATTGCCGATCAGGGGAGAGCATTATGAAGAGTTGCTACCTCCTGATGAGTATGTGTTCGCGATCGTGCGTGCTAAGCTTGACGGCCTGACGATTGAAAACGCCTTCCGTCATAAGTACCCAAGTTTAATCAAAGCTCTGGGTATTTTTGAGAAATTGTTCATGACGTCAGAAGGGCAAGGGGTCACCTTTGAGACCTTCATTGCCTTCTTTCTCCGTGGAGACGCTTTATCCAAAGAGACTCCAAAGTTCACGAACATCGACAGCCCTTTTGGGTTCGAGTTGAATAAACTGCCGGCCAAAGAGGAAGATTTGCCGCAGTTCTATATTCCAACCCCGTTGGCCGTTTCCTTCAATGCGATTGCGGCTCCCGGCATGGACGAAGAGACCTTCTTCGTTGGATTCATCAGTCTCTGGCTCTGTTGGTTCGCCATACCGATGTATCGACGCTTTATAGGAGCCTCCGTCTTCTACCCCGCTCATTGCATAGCGGGAGGGGCATGATTGGCCATTGGTATTGCAGGATTGTCGCACCTATATCATAGATTAAGCGTTGCGGCTAATACTTTGACCCCAGGTGCGGATATTGTGAATTTCTTCCTCCAATATTTCACGTCGTGGATCGAGATGCATGTATTGGGACCATTTGCTACTCACTGGCGGCCAGATTTTTATGACTCGTATACCTTCCTACGGGTTATGAGGTTGGTGGATGCTTCCGCTCCTGATCCGACTCAGCTAGGGGCCCTCCGTGTATTGCTTAACCCATACTCAAACGAGGGCGGACGATTTTTAGTGACCGAGTTCTATCTGCTTCTGCCGGGCCCATTCAGCAGCTGTTTGATCTGTCAAAGGATGGAGCGCCATCTCTAAAGCCCAAAGAGATTATGCACCTGTACTCGATTAGGCCGGGCTATTTTGTGTTTCATCAGAATGACACAGTTCTTTTTATGCGGTATAATCCACACCGCTTTGCCAAGTAATTGGGCTATAACCAGGGTGTCCCTTTCGAGGCGTTTTTAGTCACTTTGTCTCTGGAATTCACTCATGACGTCATCCATCATTTTATGCGGCTGAACACCGGCTTCTTCTTCATGATCCCAGCACCCGACTATCTTCTAAGGAATTTGGGGTCTTTCAGGGGTTGGTATCACCATCGAGTCGGCCCTGTCATTGCTAAGGAGAGGCGGGTACTCTTTGAATGTAGAGTTCCAGCTCCGACCCAAGTCACTAGCGCTTCGTTGTGGCCGCGGTCAGTGGTTCTCCCTCCACCGAGGGATAGTTGTCTGGTACCTATCTCCAAAGCCGCTGAAATAGAATCGACCCCTTATATTCCTGGTATGCCGGTGCGCACTAGAGCCAAAGCAAAGGTTTCTAATGAAGCGCCAGCAGTAGTGTCACCAGTGGCGGTGTCATCAGCGGTGGTGTCACCAAAGGGGGATACCGGAAGTGAGGTTGGTCAACGTCGCGCCAAAGCGCCGAAGGGGAGGAAGCATTCTTCCGCTAGTGTTAACACAAGTTCCAAGAGGAGGAAGAAATCGGTTGCCGGATTACTTGACACCCTGCTTGAGTCCGAGCCGTTTATTCAGGATGAACCGATAGCTATGGAGGAGTCGGACGCCGGTCTTATCTATCCTGGTTCGTCTGCCGAGGAGGCTGCACAATTGATTGAGGCTTTAAGGCGCTCATAAGATGAGACCGAGAACGTGCACGTTCCGAAAAAGGCCTACCCTCCTGTTATATTCTATGACGTTGATCCATCATTACGGCGGGTACATATGGGTCCTTTGTTAATGGAAGAAGAATGGGCCCTCAAACAGCCTATAACGGTTGCCTCCGAAGACGAGCTTGTATTAAAGACAGGTAGTCATTCATCTGCGCTTGAACCTCGGCGAGCGTACTTAGCCAGAGAGGAAAAATGTCTTGAAAAAACCCTACTTCAAGCTCCTTGGCGTATTGGTATGCATCTTTCTCATGCCCTTCTTTTAGCGAATAGTCTGTATTACTTTTATGTCTTCTCATTTTTGTGAAAACTTTGCAGGGATTTCTGGAGTAGAAGCGAGTTTGAGTCCGGATCGGGCCATAGCGGCAGATTCTACGAATCTCTCTCTTGATGCACCGAAGGGTGTAGAGGAGGTGACTGAAGCGGCCATCCATGCTGTGGAGCTTCCGGAGGTTGCTGATGTCCCTTTCGTGTCTATTTCTTTAGCGGAGGTGACCTCTCCGGCCACAGATCTTATAGACATCTCTAGTGATGCACCGAAGGGTGTTGAAGAGATTGCTTAAGCCGTTATTCCTATCTTGGAGCTCCTGGTGGTGACATCCCTTGAGTATCTATACTTTCAGCAGAGGTGACCTCGCCGGCCATAGATCCAATGATCTCTCTAGTGGAATCCTGGAGGGTGTAGAAAGGATTGCCAAGACCGCTGTCCTTTCCTTGAAGCCTGAAGTGGCGGCTATTGTTTCTCAATTGGAAGCTGCCTCACCGGCGCATATTCCCAGTGATGTACCTGAAGGTGTAGAGGAGCCTGCCGAAGCTGCCATCCCTCCAGTTCAAGGAGGGCAAAGTATCGAAGGTAATCTTCTACATTTCGTTTTAACGATCCCTCTGTTATCTGAACCCTTCTTTCCTTCAGAATTGCAAGAATTGGCGACTTCCATCATGGATCTATCTCCTAGGAAAACCTTCCAGCGTTTGCTTGATATGGCTGCCCCACAGGCGATACCCCCGCAAAGCATAGTCCTTTCTCCCGGGCAAGGTCGGTGTTCTTTGACCCCTTTTGTTTTATTATTATTTTTTATAATGACGCTAATATGTGCTCCACAGTTCTGGAAGCCGATGACGAAATCGAGATCCTTGATGGTCCTGGGGATCACTCAAACCCCCTGCATGACTGTGGGTAAGTAAGGCTTTATTTTTGGCACTGTTTTGTCTATTCCATATTCGTAAATCTCACTGACTGTTCATAAATCTTGACAACTCTGCCAACCCTAACCCCGTTAGAATCTCGGATCCCTATGCCACCAGGCCCTTATGCCCGGCGTGCGTCTGAAAGGATGGCGAAACAAAGCATTTACTCCCTGACGGCTCTTATTGAAGACCTTCGTGTTGGTACCTCTGTCACGGTCGAAGAATTTGCCGTTGAAGCCAACGCTTCCTTGTCCGTTCTCGTCACCTATCATGATGAAGCATTGGTGCGTGTCTGGGTTGAGTACTGTCGCCGAGTGGAGATCTGCCTACACGGGCTTGAGTGCATCCGCCTTCCCTCCGACATCTTAACTGTAAAATCGAGTCTGCAGGGATGGATCGACCGGTGCGCAGCTAATCTACAGTCATGCGAGAAGAGGCTCAACCGTAAGTTTTCAGAAAGGGAGTTAGCTTCAAACGCTTTGGGGGAACTTCAGGCTTAGCTTACTGCCAAGACCATCCACACGTACGAAATTTGGCGGGTGCTTCAAGAAGCCATTACAGAGGTGGTAGCTCATGACAAAGCTGTTATTTTCACCTGTGAAATGGTCGAAGCCTATAAAGTCGCCGAAAGGGAGCTTGAGAGTCGGTTTGCTTCATACCAGACTCAACAGACTCAGGCGGGGACCCGTCTTATAGCACTAACGGAGCTTGAAGCCGATGTCCAGCGGAGGAATGACGAACTTACTAGCCTATTGCACCGTCCGCCGGCTTAAACACATTTTTTGTCGCCGTATATTCTCCTTCCCTTTTTTTGTATTCATTTACTAATAAGAGTATCTTGTATTCATTTTGATTCATGAATAAAAGACACATTTCGTTTCTTATTAGCGCTTTCCTTTCTTCTGCTATCTTGACTCGGTATAAAGTATTTTATATACTCATTGCGGAGCTTGTAGTTTATGAGCTCATTTCGGAGCTTGTAGTTTATGAGCTCATCTCGGAGCTTGTAGTTTATTCACTCATCCCGGAGTCTCTGGTTTATGAACTCATTTCAGAGCTTGTTTAGTTTACCTCCCTTGGGCTTGTAGGCAAATATGTCCTAATGTCACAGTTAACCCTGCTCTTTACGACAGATGTCCGTTAGGGTCTGTGGTACTAGGGTTTTATCCATCGGACCGTCGCGTTGGCTGATGCATTCCTAGATATGCAATCTTGTTGTTCGAGTAGCCCCGCGACTGTCATGTCTCTGATCCTTTCAGGGGCTGGACAAGACGTCTTCAAGTAATCTCCCAGGTCATATTACTGTCGGAAGAGCAAGCGTTAGGGATTTTCCATACCACTTTTTACTTGAGATTAGGCTCAGTTTGGGAGCCCTGATGAGTCATAACCACTCCGCGCTGGTGTGGGATGATCTCCGATAGTCTTTTAGGTTTTATTTGAGTTGCCGTCAAGACCCTGAAGTTAGGGATTTTCCTTTTCTTCTTTTGCTGGCATTGCGTCTGCTGTAACGAGACGAATGTCGAGATTGTCTCTAGGTTGTCTGTGAACTGTCGAGGCTTGGAACTAGGGACTTTGCCATGGTTCCGAGGTAGTCTCTAGGTTGTCTGTGAACCGTTGAGACTTGGAACTAGGGACTTTGCCATGGCTCCGAGGTAGTCTCTAGGTTGTCTGTGAGCCGTTGAGACTTGGAACTAAGGACTTTGCTATGGCTCTGAAGTAGTCTTTAAGTTGTTGGTGAACCGTCGAGGCTTGGAACTAAGGACTTTGCCATGTCTCCATTGTTTTGATCCTGGGGTCGGTTGATGACATTGCATCTGCATCCTGCTGGAGTGAGAAGGAACACCGTTGTTGATCTCTAGGCTATCTGTGAACCGTTGAGATTTGGAACTAGGGACTTTGCCATGGCTTCGTTTTGTTGACGTCGCGTCTACATCCTTTTGGAGTGAGAAGAAATGCCGTGTTGATCTTCTAGGCTGCAGATGTTGCCGTCGAGATCTGACTCTCTCTTTGATAGAGCCCGGAGGGGAAACATGGTTTCCCTTTTCATTTATGCCTATAGATAGTATACAGGGGTCAGTATGGACTCACCTGCAGGGCAAAAGTTTCATTTCATTTTATTTCTTTCCACGATGCTATATCATTTTAGCTTTTTATATCATGAGAGTCGTGATTGCCCAATCATTTCAGCTGTTTTATCGCGGTGCCCAATCATTTCGGCTGTTTTTTCATTTTACTCACTGCTTTTTATTGCGGTTGCCCAAACATTTCGGCTGCTTTTATATGAATACATTTCGCTCGCTGATTCTTATTGCGAGTTGCCCCATCACTTCGGCTGTTTTTATATGCATATATTTTACTCGCTGATTTTTATTGCGAGTATGGAACTTGAGATCTGATCCTAATCTTGGCATCAGCACCGCTGCGACTGGAATATTGCCAGGAGCGAATCATCATTTTCTATGAAAGGACTTGGAATTTGATACCAAGTTAGGCATCAGTATCGCTACGAATGGAATATTTCCAGGAGCGAATCATCATTTTCCTTGAAAGGACTTAGAATTTGATACCAATTTAGGCATCAATATTGCTACGACTGGAATATTGCCAGGAGCGAACCATCATTTTCCTTTGCTGATTTGAACAAAGGTGGCTTAGTAGACAGGGTTAGGGTCCTGTCGACTAAGACTTTTCGACTTTATGAGCCGTAAGGGTCTCATAAAGAGTTTTCTCCCTATGAGTTGAGAGGATCCTGTAGGTATAGGTTCTCCCTAGAAGTCGTGAAGACTCCTAAGTAATATTTTCTCTTGCAAGTCGTAAGGATCTTATAAGAGTGTTTTCTCCTTACAAGTTGAGAGGACTTATAAGTGTCGTTCACCATATGAGGACATTTCTCGACATGAGTAGGACTTGGTAGGGGAAACGTTTATTTTTACCCGTGGATTGTATACAAGGGCCAGCATTGTACCGCCTTTAGAGCAAATTGGGGAGTGTGATGGCTTAAGAATAGGTTCAGATCCCTGTATGTTAAGGCTTTTGAGTCCTATGAGCCGTGAGGGTCTCACAGGGGGGAATTCTCCTTACGAGTCGTGAGGATCTCGTAAGTGTAATTTTACGAGATTGCGCTCTTTCGGGTTTTCACAAGCTCGCCGGCAGCCCTGCTGTTTTTACTTACGGCGCCCTTTCGGGTTTTCATCCGTGCCTATTTCGCTTGTGGACGTACCGTATTTTTTTTACTACGAGATTGCACCCTTTCAGGTTTTCACAAGCTCGCCGGTAGCCCTGCTGTTTTTACTCACGGCGCTATTTCCATCCGTGCCCATTTTGCTTGTGGACGTACCGTTTTTTACCCCTCTATTCGCCAATGGAATTTATGGAGGACTTCGACACCAGGGCAGCTGTGTAGCCAACGGGACTTGAGTTGTAGTCTTTACCGCTGGGACTTGTGGACTTGAATTCCACTATCGCCGTGTTTGAGGCGGCGTATTTAGTTTAAGGACATTATGGTCCATTGTTAGTTTAGGGACATCTTGGTCCGTTGTTAGTTTAGAGACATCTCGGTCCACGGCCAGCTTTAAGGCAAAGTTTTGCCGGATACTACTTATAGAGTCTTGACTCAGGAAGATAGCGAGCGGACACGAGCGTCGTCATCTATCATTAGCCTGAGTCGTGACTTGTCAAGCGTAGTATTTCTTAAGAAACCGACCATTTATTGGCCGGAAGGGTCTTTCGCCATGCATATCCATGAGCAGATAGGCCCCTCCTTGGTAGACCTTCTCTATGATGTACGGACCCTCATAGTTTGGCTTGAATTTCCCCCGCTTTCCACGGTTGGGGATCATAGGTCTTTTGACAACTAGCACGAGTTCGCCTTGGCGGAATGCTCTTGGCCTAGTTAGTCTTTCGTATGACCGGGTCATCCTTGCTTTGTAAACTTCCAGGTTTTGCTGCACCATAAGACAAATTTCATCGAGGGAAATTTCCTCAGGGACTTTCTCCTTCCCCCTGTCTCTTTTGCTCGAACCTTTGTTTGTAGGCCCGAGGTTCTTTTCAGGCAACGTACGGTTACACAGCTGAATATTCTCGTAGTTCTTCTCCTCTTCTTTTTTTCCAAAGGTGGGTTCCATGAAGAGAGGACCGAGGTTTATTTCTTCCTCAGAATCGCTCCCGAATGTAAGAACTTGAGATTTTCTTTTTGTCGAACTGGTATCAATCATATGACAGTTGCCATCCGTTCCTTCACGCTTGTCTGTCGCGCTCCTTTGTTGTCGACGGGTTTTGCACTTCATCCGCTTGAAGTGTTGCCAGTGAGCAACGTATCCTTACTACCACTTCTTGAAGGCATTGCACTCTTCGGTGGGGTGCGTGACCCTCCGATAGTATAAGCAGTAGTTCGTATGTACATCCGCTTCATCGAGACACGTACTCCCAGGAGTGTTTTCTATGAGAGGAGGCAGCTTCATTCCCATTGACAAGGTTTTAGTGAACCGCTTCTCCGCTTTGATCCTGCCCTTGTTTGTAGCATGTGTGCTTTGGCTTGGGTGGAGTATTTTACTATTCATCCTTACCGCAGCTTCTTCAGTTTGACGCCGACGCTTGGCCTTTTCGTATATGGCCGTTTCACGTTCTCGGTCAGCTTTGCTCTTTTGAAGGGCTTTGTTTAGCAGCCTGTCAATTGGGTCTTCTGACAGTTCCAGGGATTCTGGCGCCGGTCCTGCCCCCAGTTCCTCTGTGTTATTTTCCGACACCGAGTGGGTTTCTTCATTTTGTAACGACGAGTGAGAGACCATGTGGCAATTCGCTACGTAATCCTCGGGTTCTTTTGACGATCCATTTCCCTCATCATCATCACTGTCTCCGTTCTCAAGTACATGGTTGAGAAACTCTTCGAATGTGACTAGGGTCCGCACCTTCTCGTTGTATTCCTCCAGAAAATCGATGTACATATAAAGGTCTGTGCGCTTGTTGTCAGGCTGCGTGGGCTTCTTGGTCTTCTTCTTTGCCTTCGAAGACTTAGAAGGATTGGCCTGGAGGTCTTGCCCATCGTTACCAGTTTTCGGTGTTGGGCGCGGTTTAAGCATCCCCTCAATGATCTCGGGCTCCAGCAGGCTTTTTCATTTAATCGCCGGGCATGCTTGAAGATCCTTCAGCATTCTTTTAGTTTTAGCGGAAAGGACAATTTCCCATGGAGCTTCTTTTACAAACGAGCATGATGCCCCTGGCGTGTCTACCTTTTTAGGAGCGTGCTTCTGTGGCGGGTTCACCCTCCAGTTTTTGGACAGCTCAAACTTGCCTTGTTGGTACTGGTCATCGACCCAATTTTTAAAGACGTAGCAATTCTTAATTGGGTGGTCCAATACTATGTGGTAGGAGCAGTAGTTGGGACTGTTGACGTTACCAGGCTGCAGTGGACGTCTCAGATCCGGCAGAGTGATAAGTCTATTGCGCACTTCCAGTTCGAACAGTCTCCTCGTTTTATCCCGAGGAAACGAGTAAGGACGTCCTAGCTTCTCTTTGAGGGATCAGCGTGGGCGTGTGTCGCTTTGGCGAGCAACCGGTTTCGGGTCAATTGGTTGCTGTTGAGCGTTGGCAACGAAGGCCACTTTCCTTTTGCCCTTTTCATTCCGGGGATCTGTTTTTGAAGAGGATGGCCTATATCCCATCTGGTCCATTTGGGCCAGCTTATCGATCAAGGCCTAGATGGTGATTGGTTTGAAGAACATCATAAATTGGGATATAGTCGCCTGAGGATTAAGGGTCCCTACGAACATGCCCACGGCAAGAGCCTCTTCGATGCGTTGTTCACATTTTGACCATAGGTTCCGCCACCGAATTGGGTATTGAACCCAGGTCTCTCCTGGATTCACCCTGGCATTGATTAATGCCGTGATCGGGATGTGCTCGCTTGCGCTTACGAACCGTTGTGTGAATAGCAATTCCATCTTCGTGAATGTTTTGACAGAGTCATTTGGGAGCTCGGAGTACCATTCAAATGTCGTCTCCGACAAGCTGCCAACAAACTGGCGAAGCAGCAGTTTGTCGTCGCCTCCAGTATTACCGTACAAAGCTCTGAATTGAGCAACGTGCTGGTGTGGATTGCCTGTCCCCTTATACACATGGAACTTAGGGATCCTATATCTTGGCGGGTACTTGATTTGATCGTACCAGCCTGGATAAGGCCGTCCAATTCTGACGACTTGGCCAGCCGCTTTACTCACTTGATGAGCTCGTATTTGTTGAGCTATGTAGTCATCAAGGGCAACCTTGGAGATTGTTTCTTCCTTGGCTGATGAGACAGCCAGAGGAGGGTTTGACGTTTCCCCTCTGCCGTCTTCGATGATTATTGGAGGGTCTTCGGCTGGTGGTTCCGGCTGGATCATCATCCCAACCATGTCTTGGAATAGAAGCGCCATCTGCTTTATATTAGCGCCCTGTTCCACGGCCTCCTTATCCTTTCTTTCTGGCACCTTCTGCAGGAACTCCGTGTCGATCTCTTGTTCCTGGTGCTGCTCAGACATTGATTCCAGGCTTTCTTTCTGCCCGGTGAGTGCTGACATTTTCATCGGCATTTCTTGGAGCTTTTGTTGCTGCTCTTGAGCTTTTATCAACGACCGAATGAATGATCGATGACCTACGGAATCACGTCTTTCCTCTTTCCCGGAAGCTATGTACCCCGTGTGCACGATCATGCCCCCAGACTTGGGGCGTTTGGGTCTAGTGCCTTTAGAATTCACCGCAGGTAGTGGGGTTTTCTCTAGCCTTCTCCTTTTGTGGGAGGTTGAATTCGGAGGGGCCGTTGTAACAGGAACCCATGTAGACGATGCCTTTCGTGGTACGACGGAGGGATGATCCTCCTCTTGCCGAGCCTTCATTTTCTTCAGTCAGTGAGAGTAGTCTTTATTGATCACAGAATCTTGGACCTTCCGTCAGACTCTGTGGATTTTAGAGGACAACCGCTGAGGGGGTTGCTCCGGTTTTGCCTGCATCATGTTTTCAGCAGGCGGGGGAGACTTATTCAATACAGCTCTTGGGGAGTTCTTTCGCACCCTCCTGAGCAGATCGAAGCTGTTCCCAATTGGAACAGCAGCATCAATTTCCACCATTGGAGCTAGTAGGGTAAGTCTAGAGGGGGAACTGCCCCCATCTTTCCACACTCGGCGTCAGTGGCGACGTCGATCATGTCTTGCAGACGGGACTGCCTCAGTTGTGGAAGAGACTTCGTTATGCCCCCTGCTCTGATGAAGGGCTACTGCTGGTGCCAGCTTGTTGAAGACTGACGTTCGTTGAGAGGGGAAGATCAATCTTTCGAAGGCCGACCATTTGGTAGGGGAAGGAGTCTTGATGACTTCGCCGGAAGCAGGAGTTGGAATGACCAATCTTGCGAAGAACGATCCTTTAGCAGGAGAAGCCCTGTCGATGACTTCTCTCGCCGAAGCTGGAACGACTATTCATTTCGAGATAACCTCTTCAGGTATTACGAGCCTCTTTGCAGGTCCACAGGAGCTTTGGCTCAGTCAGTTGAAGACTGAGGTGGAAGACTTAGACGACCCGTTGAGAGGGGCCGTGGAGATTGCAAGTCGATCGAAGACTGACTTCTTAGGAGCTTCTTATGGTGGCACTGGGGCACTGAAGCTTGCTGGCGGGATCATGGTCCCAAAGAACAGTCCAGTGGTGGCTTGAGTCACTTGTTCCATTGGCATTGCAAATATGGAGGCCGCTTGGGGCCTATAAGTCACTCCTCCATTTGGGGTGGAGCGAGAGTTGCTGTTGCAGGTGCAGTCGGAAGGCATTGATTTCTCTTCTTTTCTGCATAAGAGCAAGACACCAAATCTTAGTACCTTGAATCCAAGGGCAACCATATTAAATCGCGATTTGTTCGTGAACACGACACATAAAGTGTGGAGTGGAAAGAGGAAAAGGTCCCACCGGGCGTGCCAGAATCTGTTTACCGCCGAAAACAGAGACGGAACTGGGATGGTTCGTCTTGCCTGAATTTGGGGGGCATATGCTATTTGGATTTATCTGTCCACTTCTCCGAAGATGCCAAGTTTATTTATGGCACCGTGTATCGGAGGTTTGGACGGATGCGGCCGTTGTAGCAGACATCGTCAAATTCCTCCTCGTTTACGAGGGTTTTTGATTGTAGGGAAGCTCTTTCCTGCAGGCGCAAGCCCCTGCAGTTAATTACGTTACCGCATCGTGATAACCACTTTCTTCTGCTTCAGAAGTTCACTTTGTGTCGTGTGTGTTTGTTTTATTTTTGGTTGCCCGTGGTTTGTATACAGAGACTAATTTGTGCCATCGCTCATAGAACGTGAATTAATCCAAATCTGTATATTATTAGATTTGGGTTTGGTTTGATTTAAGGATCGTTAATCTCGTTTGAGATTAAGATCAACTTAAATGTTTGTTAAGGATACGTTAGTCCAATTTGACACTAAGGTCTACTCAACGGGATTTTGGGATCTTTCAGACCCAACAAAAGAGCATTTGAGTTCTATTGTTTTAGTTTAAGGACGTTTCGGTCCGTTGTTAGTTGAAGGACATTTCGGTCCGTAACTAGTTTAATGACGTTGCAGTCTGTATTGGGATGTACCCATCGGTTTGGGAGTGCACCAAAAAGTTGTTGGTTGTCGGGACCCACCACCTCTCTGAAGACATTGAAAGATTACAACAATATGTATCAGAGGTGTGGGGAGATGTACCCTTGAACCAATTTTCAGATTGAGGGGAGATGTGGGATGAATATCTGTCGGAAGATCATTAGTCGTGTTTGGGACTAGGATCAGTTTAGGAAGACATGAGCATGGGTGCTCGATCTATTTGGAGATCGAAGATGTTTTAATCTCAAGAAGACTTAGCCAACTTGAGGCTGGAGTTGACTTCCCATAGTGTTAGGCACTAGTGTACGTTTAGCACTCATGTGTTCCCACGTGAGGTTCTAAAGCAGTGTTAAACAATGAATTCTTGTGGCACTCATGTGTGGCACGTGAGACACCTTAAAGCTGGTGCTATACATTGGGTTCAAGTCCCCGTTTATATATAAGTGTTAAACAATTAATTTTTGTGGCACTCACATGTGAGCACGTGAGGCGCCCCAAAGTTGCGTACTTTCTTTTTGGGTTTTACTTCCCTCTTTTTTTATAAGTGCTAAGCATTTGGCTCACGTGTGAGCACGTGAGGCACCCGAAATGAAAACAGTTCTCTGGATTTTATTTCTCTTTCATTTATAAGTGCTAAGCACTTAGACCATGTAGTGCTCACGTGCGAACACTTGAGGTGTCTTCAAAATGTGAGCGCTGTTTTTGGGTCTATTCCCTTTTTCATATAAGTGCTAAGCACTTGATTGGGGGTCACATGGAAAACACGTGACTGCCCTAGGAGTCACTTCTTGTTCTTTTTAAATGCTCGTGTGTGAAACACGTGATTCGGTCTCAACCATTTTTTTTGTTCATCAGAGGTGCTCATGTGGGGAAACACGTGAGGTTTCGTTATAGTGTTGAACACTAATGAATCACCAGTCTTTCCTTCTATATGCATGAAGATCTTGATCTCATATTAACAATGCTGGGATCTGAGTTTAGAGAATTTCAAGTCTCTTGTTTTATAAGGACTAAATTCTTTTATAGGGTCAAACCCTAGTTTTATCAGAGGAATTAAATTCCTATATACTTTTGTAAGAATTAAATTGTTTGAACTTAGTTCTTTCTCCTAAGTTTTGAATCTGCATAACAGAATCTCCCCGATGAGAATTAAATTCTCAACTTGTGGGGAGATCTACTTCTGCAGACCTCAACCAGAGGAAGAACTAAGTTCTTGTATGAAGGGTTAAACCCTTAAAGAGGCGAAGAAGAGATAAGATAATCTCTGTATTTTCTTCTTACCTAGGTTTTTTTTAAGTGGGGGATCTTCTTCTATTAGAGAATTGAATTCTCTTTCTCCCTTTTTTTTGTATGTTTCTCTCTCTGTTCTCTCTTTTCTCCTTTTTCTTTTTTTTCCTCTTCCTCTTTTGTGACTTGAAGTTTTGGGTTCTTTATATAGTGGAGAGAAGTTTGTTAATTAGTTTTAGGAAATCTCTTATTGAGAGACTACAATTGATTTGGGGGTTTTATCTGCTGTTAGATCTTTGATCCAAGGGTTCCTGTCTTTCAGAACATATTTTCTTGTTTCTTAAACAAGATTAGGAAGATATTTTCCCCTACAGAACTAATTCTGTACATTGGTGATTTTTAATCACCGTTGGATTTTTAATCCAAGGGTGCTTGGTTTAACGGAGCACAATCCTTCTATGTTTAAGAGGATATGAAAAATATTTTCCAACTTATGAGATCTTTGATCTGCCAACTTTCTATTTAACAGAAAATATCATTTCTTATTCGAAATTTCAATAGAATTTAATCCTATGCTTAATCATCATTGGATTTTTGATCCAACGGTTCCTTGTTGAGTAGAATTTAATTCAACGTAGGGAAGTGCCCTCACGTGTTTAACACGTGAGGATCTTGTAGCCTAGCAATTGTTTTAATTGCAGTGCCTTTATGCGTTGCATATAGACACTCACGTGTTAAACACGTGGGGCTCTTTTAGCCTTGCAATTGTTTTAATTGCAGTGCCTATATGCGTTGCATATAGGCACTCACGTGTTAAACACGTGGGGCTGTTTTAGCCTTGCAATTGTTTTAATTGCAGTGCCTATATGCGTTGCATATAGGCACTAACGTGTTAAACACGTGATGTTGTTTTAGCCTTGCAATTGTTTTAATTGCAGTGCCTATATACGTTGCATATAGGCACTCACGTGTTAAACACGTAGGGTTGTTTTAGCCTTGCAATTTTTTTAATTGCAGTGCCTATATGCATTGCATATAGGCACTTACGTGTTAAACACGTGGGGCTCTTTTAGTGGGGAACTTTCCCTCAACCTTTTTTTATAAGGGAACAAAGGTTATTTGGAATTTAACTCCCTTTCTTGAGTGGAGTTCTGAGATGTTATCTCATTGTTCTATAGAGCTTGGCTTTAAAAAAATTTCTTTTAAAGAAATTATTTTAGGAATTTTATCCCCTTTCTTATCAGATTTGAAATCTGTTTGCAGAACACGGTTTTCGAGGGAGTTTAACTCTCGAGTCTAATGATATTTTCTCATTAAATAAGAATCCTTTTGTATTCTTTTAATGAGTGACTATCTCATCATTGATGGGGTGTTATCTTAATTCTGTGGGGCCCCCTATCCCTTTCTCTTTTAACTTCGATGCAGTACAATTTTAGATGTAAAAGAATCTTAAAGCCTTGAACATTGTGTCGACACTTAACCCTTCCCTTTTTGTGCAGGTACTATGGCTTTCGATTCCTCCTTTCCTTTCGTTCACTCGGAGAGTGCTTTCGCTGACGCACCTGTAGATCGGGAGGACTTCGCACTTATTTGAAACCATGACCCAGTACAAAAGTCTCTTCATTTGTGGGGGTCATGGTACAGTCAAATTATTCGGGGTTTGCGTAGTTTTACTTGCGCAGCGCCTTCGGAACCGATCCCAGCGATCCATTATGCCGATCATCCGCCGGTGACTTACACAGTAGAAGAGGTCAACTGGACCTCGAAAGGTCGTCTCAGCCTTCCATGGCCTTAATACCAGTGCAGCCGCCGATGGCCTTGGATATTTTAGGGCGACGCATATTCCAAGGAGAGTTGCGCCTTTGGGGGAAAGTATACATGATAGGAATGACTCCCCGTCATTCGGCTTGCTATCTACAGTGGGCTCGATACATCCTGTCGGCCAATAAATCGTTGTTTTTAAAGACCGGGTTGTATCCCGCGATCTATGCGTCCTTCTTTCACTACCACGCTCCTCATGTGTGGTGGATCAAATCCTTTTTGGAACAATAGAACATCTCGACCCATACTTTCTCTTATCAGATCGGGAGGTTTCGATTTCATTGGAGGAGTTTGCGGAGATCTCCGACTTACCTGTCAGAGGGTAGCAATATGAGGAGCTACTTCCCCCCGACGAGTATATCTTTACCACCAAGTCAGTGGTAATGGGCCTTACTTCGGAAAATGCCGTTCAACATCAGTTCCTGAGCTTGATCAAGGTGTTGAACATGTACGAGAGTTTATTCCTGGAGTCTGGTGGGCACGGAGTTAACTTCGCAGATTTCATTGCCCGCTTCCTTTGTCCATAGTCTCTGTCTAAACAAGCTGCGAAGTTTGCCAAACTCGACGATCCGTTCGGATTTGGTTTGGACAACTTGCCGACCGTGGAGGTGGATTTAAAGAAATTCTTTATTCCAGATACTCCAGTCGTCCCTTTCGCAGAGATTGCCGCCCCAGACGTTAATAAGGAGACATACTTCCTGGGGTTCATTAGCCTGTGGTTGAGCTGGTTTGCACTCCTGATGCATCCTCGTTATATGAGACCACCTGTCTTTTATTTGGCCCACCGTATTGTGACGGGGGCATGCTTGGCTGTTGGGGTTGCAGTTCTGGCTCACTTATACCATAGCCTGAGTCTGGCGGCTGACACTACTCAGCCGGGTCTGAATCCCGTCAATCCCCCACTGCATTACTTCACCTCATGGATTGAGATGCATGTACCAGGTTCCTTTGGGGTGTATAAAGGACCCAAATTTTATGAGGGATACAATTTTCCTCACTTCATGCATTTAGTCGATGCTTCTTCACCCAACCCGACACAACGGGAGGCTCGGCGACTGCTTCTTCGCCCGCGCATGGTCAGAGATTGTATGACCTTCTTCGACAAGGTCCTGACCATCGGCAAAAAATCTTTAACAGCGATCCGGCCACTGCATGATGTTTTCAAGGACGGGGCTTCTGTGTTGAGTGTTCGCGAGATCGTCCATTTATATTCTATCAGGCTAAGTTTCCTGGTATTCAAACAAAACGCCTCGGTTTTATTTATGAGGTATAAACCACACAGTTTTGCCCAGCAATTGGGTTACGATCAAGGCGTTCCTCTCGAGGCATTCATCGTGGACCCCGTTACTACTGAGGAAGGTGTTTGTAACGCGACGCATCACTTCATGCGTCTAAATACGGGGTCCCACTTCCTTGTCAGTGAGCCGATTTATACTGCAAGGGAATCAAATGCTTACATTGCTTGGTACTAACATGCAACGGGTGCTATCATTAGGGAGGAAAGGTGGTTGCTGCTTGACCATAAGGATGTCGTTCCCGCTAGTAATCCAGCGGTCCCGCTGAAGCGACGAACAATCGTTCATCCTTCTTGAAGAGAGGTTACTACGGTTGTTGTCCCATGAGCTTTTCCTGATAAGCTTCGACCTGATGTTCCTGCGACTGTGGTAATCTTGGCGTCCCCGGAGTCGGGCATTGGTTTGGAGATCGGGACCCGCCGTCCGAAGAAGCCTGTCAAGCGAAAGCTTTTATCGTCGGCTGCTGGTGTCAATTCAAATAGAAGAAGAAATCTCTATTCTCTGCTGACGTCGTATTTGGCCAGGAGCCCCATGCTCCCTATAGTGAGGTCTTGTGTGAGTATGGCACTAATGTCGGTTTGTTTGATGCGCCTATGACTGATACCGATCTTCAGGCCGTCATTAAAGCGTCGAAACGACTGGCCCGTGAACAGGCGGCGTTAGCCTCTATTGCTGAGTCCAGTATACTTTATTTATACTCTTTTGTATATATCCTCTATCATTTTTTCAATTCATTATGTTTTACTAACGCTCTCTTCTTTAATAGGTATTTCTGCTGAAGAGGCACTCTCGGATTCCCTCAAGACATTTGAGGAGGAAGAAAGGCTCCGTGCCTTGGTATGCTTCGCTTCACTACACATTTATATTTTTAGTTCCTTTTATTTATGATCGACCCTTTCCTTTATCCTATTACAGGAACCACTACAATCCAGGTTGTTCCGAATATAATGCCAGCCCTGGGTGGTGATGTAGAAAAGCCTTCAGAGACATCGGTTACAGCTGAGGCCTTCCCAAGGCCACCACAAGAGGTGTTGCTGAAGCTGCCTATGATGGATGCCACAGCGGATCCGGAGGCCGAGCTCGATTTGGATGACGATGTCCCCTTGTCGGAAGTTTTAAGGAGGTCGGTTCATACAACCCAGGTTGAAAGGAAGCGTAGAAAGCATGCTGCGAGGGAACGTCAAGCTGTCTTGGCCTTGGGCACGGGTTCGAGTGAAGTTCGATCTTCCGTTGTTCCCATGGCGGGTGTCCCTTCTGACTTGTCTATTGCTCATAGGCGAGTTGCGCCTGCGGCTTGGGAAGAGGCCGAGTGGTTGCTTCAAGGTATAACAACGCACAGTCCCTTATTAGAACTTAGTAACTATTTTTCCTTGAATCATGACACATTTTTTTTGTTTTAAAGCAGGGCCAAGCTCTGGCAATGGCATGGCAGGTGAAGTGCTGGCGACTAAAGAGCCTGAAGTGGGCAATCTTTCTCTGGAATCTGAGACCGCTCCGACTGTCACCTCTTCTCCTTATGGATCCTTGATATCGGCGGGGGATGCCAGCATTACAACTGCCCTTATCGAATCAGGGGATGAAGATGGAGACACTGAATCCACTTTTCTAGTGGCAACCGAGGAAGCCATCACAACTGGTGATGCTTCGGGCACTATCTCAGTTTCTGCTCTGTCAGGTACTCCTTGAGTTATTATCTTTGAGTGTTTAATCCCACTAGGCATCTAATGATATCTTCTTTATCCTGAGTATAGGTGTAGTAGACCCTAATGCAGTATTGACTGAAGAATTGCCGCCGGTCATTACTCTGACTGCTACGATTCCACCCCTTTCTTCTGCGTTTCTCCGAACTCTGGAAGGTGAAGATTTCTTATTTCTTTACTTCAGTATACATACCATTTTACTGTATTGACCATATATTGTTGCAATCCTGCAAAAGTGCTCCTTGATCGCTTACACCAGGTGTTAAGCCCACATTTTTCCTTCCAGTCGGAATTCGTTCCTCCTTCCGGCATGGGTTAGTATACTCCTTGCTTGGTGTTTCTTCTTTTCATTCTGTTGCTATGCTTTCCCCATGTTGACCACAGTACCACGGCCCGAGGGAGGAAGTGAAGTGATAGCCGAGTCTCCTGTGCTCCCTGTCGTGCCGCCTTCAACAGATGGTATGATAGATCTCGTCCATCAGCCATCTTCTTTATTATTATTATTATTATTTTTACATCGAAATTTGACCCTCATTCATGCGTGATTTATTTTGCAGCAACTATACCGGCTTCGGTTCCTTTTGAGTCTAGCATTCCCATGCCCACGGGACCTTTTGCTAAGCGTCAATCTTCCAGGGGGGTGGCAACTAGAAAGTCGATGTTATGCGAATTTATCAAAGATCTTGATGCTGAGGCTCTCACCTCTGCTGCGGATTTCACCGAAAAAGTCAATCCTATGATGGCGGCGCTTGTGAACTTCCACAGCAAAGATTTCGTTGGCTTTTGGGTCGACTATTTTTAAGAGGATTGAGACCTGTCTGCATGAGATCGAGCTCAAGCGTATCGCTCCTGAAGTATTGACTATGAAGGCTCAGCGGGTCGCATGGGTTAAGCAGAGTGCCAATTTCATTCAACATTTTGAACAAAAGTTGACTGATTGATCTTTTCTTGACGTGTTAAGTAAAATATTTCACAACCAAAGAAATTTATACCGCAATCAATTAACGGTATCACTTGTAGCGATCGTTAGTGAGCACGGATCGTCCACTGAGATGCGAGTACTTGTTCGATATTTCTTTAGATGAGTCAAAATGAAAATATAAAAGAAAATTCAAGAAAGTAAATCGAGATTTAATTGTGTTGTCATTTCAAGAAAATCAAGAATACATTCAAGAAAATAGATCTAGAATCAAGAAGATGTCCAATCAATTGAATTATCAAGATTATGTAGAATAGCTTGTAGAATTCGATTGAATTAGTAGCAATGATGAGTCTAACAATGACTTATCTTATCTATTGATGAATTGTAGCTAGAACGATGGTGATGAATGAAGATTAGGGATCTATTGAAGAAACTAGGGTTTCTACTTCACTATCTCTTGTCTTTTCATTGATCATCATTCGGATCTAGCCTTTAGTAAAGAGAATCATCAATCGTTTGATCCCTAATTTGCAACGAAATTATCAAGAATGTGATCTTGCTTCAAATTAGGTCATCAATGATTTTTTTCCCTAAAGTTCACAAATCTCATAATACTTAAGACTAGTATTAGGATTTTATCATCACTTGATCTACCGAATCTCTCGATTCCTTTACAAGCAGAGATTTCACTCACACATCATGAAAATTAACAAATCACAAATGAAATATTTCATAATGCAAGAATGTAATGAAAATGAGAATTAACAATTTACTACCTTCATTAAATCTTCTTCAAATTTATACAACTCCTCAATTCGAGGTACAAGATTAACCTCTCGATCGCTCCTTTGAAGAGGTGAATTTGTCGTCGATCTTTACGAAGCTCGATCACCGTGAGTCGCGGATCGCCGTAGATCTCTTGCTCGGATGATGATCGGCGTTGCGATGAAGGATCGTTGATTGCTCGCTTGATTTGCTTCTCAATGGATCTTGATCTTGAATTGGAATCTGATTTGGATGTTGTTTTGGATCAAGTTGTGTCACTCAACTTGTGCAAATTTGGCTCAATATTCAACAACTAATTGTGTAACCCCCTCACCTTAGATCAGATCTCCTTTTATAAAATTCAAATGAATCTTCCCTCCTAAGCTAGGTTGTTAGAGAGAGCCTTCTAGAATGAGCTAGGTCGTTAGGGAGAACCTTCTAGAATGAGGTTGTTACAAGGAGCCTTCTAGAATAAGGTTGTTGCAGAGAAGTTTCCAGAAGAAGTCTGTTACACTGGAGCGTCTAAGGTAAGCGAGGTTGTTAGAATGAAACTTCCGGAGAGACACGTCACCCTAATCCCTCAACTCGGCCACGGAACCGCGGCAACTCGGCCGACTCGGCCGTGGATCCGCGGCCATTTAATGAGATCTCTGCATCATTTTTCTGTGCTCTTCTTCTATTGATGTTTGGGTCTTCTTCTGATATATGGAATCTTTTTATCTCTTCTGAATCTCTGCCAGATTTTTATTCTTTGACTTGCTGCATTTTATCGGCAAATTTTGCAATTCCAGTTCTTTGACCTGAATAATTTTCTGCACACAACCTTGATGAAAAGTGTTGAGATATACAATATGATGCATGTAGTAATAAACACACAATTTCGTATAAAGAACGTTGAATATACATATAACACGGGATATTTAGTATTTTCTAGACAAACTGGTAATATGTGTTATATTTATATCAACTATCCTTAAATGATCAGAATAATGAGGAAATTGATGTGTTACAGATTGCATTATTTTCGACTGAACAAATTCCCCCAAACTTAATTTTGGTCGTCTCGAGAAAACATCTTTTATTCAAGAGAACGAGAGAATTTTATTAAGAAAAAGAAAAACTAACTAGCTCACTTTCGTAGGCAACACGATTGCACTGAGCACGTGCATCAAGCCTTTAAACCTCTAAGTGTCCCTAGTAGGAGGAGTGTTGTCTCCTGAGGGTTTTCAGCGGATTGCATCCATAAAATCCTATAATAAAAGGAAGACTGTGAAAGTTACATATGAAGATAGAAATTATAAAAGAAAGCCTTTGAAAATTAGAGTTTCCAACTAATACTAGCTTTTCGGTTGTCATGAGCCCTATCTTAATAGTCATGAAAAGATGTTAGAAATTACACCACCCCTCAATAAAACACCGTCTTTATTCTTCATTCCTACCTTTATTCCAAACATTGATCATATACCCCTACATGCGTGTAATAGACATCCCTACACTTGGAGAATTCAATTCAATCAATCATACTCTTGTCCATCTGCCTCAGTACTTTTTAATCTGTGAATATTTAGATGGGATTGCTCACACATTTTTCATGCGACCGTTAATACTTCTTGAGGTACTAACCGACCGATTACTCAACATGCTTGCTTATAAGGTGTATTTAATATTTTTCTCGTCTTGCAACACCTAAGGCTTAGCAGTGACTCCCAAACCAGTTGGTCTAAGGCACTAGGTGATGAAGCACCCTCGCTATATTTTTTTATAGCTGCCTGGGTGATTACAAAACCAGTGTTCATTTTTCTACACCATTTTATATTTTTATTCTCCATTTATTATTTCCTTCATACTTTGGCTTTTAGACAAGAGCATTTCAAGGTATTCTCTACTATCTCGAGTTTCAAGACGTGTGTAAGTGCGAATAGTAGGGTATCAATCTTCAAATGTTGGGCTTCCAAAATAGAAACTATTTTTCAGACTTATTTTTATCCGCAGATTAGTGACTTCTTTCATCTTACTAACCCTTGGGATAACATCTCATAACTACTTATTACTAGTTTCGTTTAAGAAAACTTCTAACTTTCTACGTTTTCTTAAATTTTTCCAATCTTTTGGATGTAATTTTTCACTTTCTAATCTTTTATTATCTTATTTATATACACAAATTTTTTTTATTATTAGTTTTATATTATGTTTTGTGCTTATGCAAAGTATGATGCAAAGTGATGCGTAAATAAGCACAAACCTCCCCCAAACTTGTTTAGAACAGTGTCCTCACTGCTGCTATCTGTTAAATCTTAAAAACCTGTAGGCTTAGGAGGAAAATTTATTAGCGGGGACAAGAAATATGATTGTGAAAATCTCCCCCAAATTTATTTTTGGCTCACTATTTTGGGGACAACTTTTATTTTCAAGAGCCAAAAATACACCCCCCCAAACTTGAGTTAAACAATGTTAAGCATTTTAAGATCATAAGAGGGGGTAAAGTTATTTGGTCAATGCCAAGCTTTGCAAAGACCGAAGGTCAACACCAACCATTCAAAGAATTTATCAGTATAACGTATAGGTCGGTGGAAGAACATGTTGTATAGAGCTAGAAAGAAGAGGGGAAAAGATAAGTGGTGTAAAATAAAGGGTTTGAGTCTTAAATTATAGAAATGAAAGAATGAGGATGAATGACAGCGAGAATGTGAATGATTAGGAAGAAAGAGTGGTGGCGGTTCAACTTCTATAGGTGGAGGTTGATCAATTACAAAATCCATATTGTTTAGGAATGCAAGTTCATCAGCAAAAAGTTCTTTAAAACTTTCATCAATGGTGTGATCGAACATTTTGCTGTCAATAAGTTTTCTGCCAGAATTTCTCATACTTGATTTTTCAAAAATTATGGAGGTAGGAGAATCGAAAAACTCATCTACCTCATTTCCAAAAGTATCTAAATCAAGTTGACTTTCTGGTATTATTGAACTTGAATTATCAGATTGTGATTCATCAACACTCGCTATCATTACAGGAACAGAAGAAGAACCAGAGAGAGTGGAAGATGAAATGGGTAAACCTATTGATGTGTCGAGTATCGCTAAACCAGATGTAGGATATGGAGGATGAATTTCGGTCTGCTCTTCGGTTATACGATTATCATCAACTTCAAGACGTATTTGGGGTTCGGGAAGAATAGGTAAAGGCTCGAGATGATGACCACATATAAGTGAAAGGTCCTGATGAATTGGTGGGACAAACTCATCCAAAATTTCGGGTACATCAATCAATATATCCCCAACGTCGATCTCCTCATTCAAGTGAAGGTTAAAGTTCTCAAACACCTCATTAAAAGTATGGTTTTCAATCAATTTTTGTTCAAGAGTGGAGGTGTAGAGATCACAGGGGTTTGGCGAGATTTCACTTGAAATGGACCCTTCACAGTCGGGTAAATCAAACACTTCAAAGTCACATAACTTATCAATTGGTGGATCAATTGGTGTACTCGATGAATCTATGAAACTGGAGTTGTGGATTTCAGTTTGGAAAGGGAAGGTTTGATTAGGAAAGGTGTATAGTTCTCTCTCACTACCCAAATTCTCATTTTGTCCTATGGCCATATTAGACATTGAAAATTTTTTAGCTGGTTCGGAACTAGTTGCCCCTTCATATTTAGCCATGCTTCCCTTCCATTCCTCTCTGATGCGGTTCAACATCACTATACCTTCTTCTAATGTCCGCTCAAGACTAGACTTGGGTCGATAAGGGGTTTCAGTATAAGATTGAAATTCTTGTGGATAATTAAAACTCCCAAATGACTTATTAGAAGGATTGTCTAGAGAAGGTGGAAAAGTCGGATTGGATTGATAGGAATGGAATGGTTGTGAAAACTGGGCAGGAGTAGGATCAACATTATGATAAGAAGAATATTGATATTGGTTGGTTGGTTGGCTGGCTATTTTCAATAGACATCATATATGCCAAAAACCGATTATGAAATTCTTCTTTGGAAAGTGGAGGTGATGGTTGATATTGGTCCGGATTGAAACTTTAGCCTTTAGCCCTATCTATATGCTCAGCAATGGACACGCGTCTAGAGGTATCCTCACTCGGAGTATCAATTGAAACAGATGTAGAATTATGATACGGTTGATAAGACCTGGACTGAGATGGCCAACTGTTTCTATCCGCTTGTTCTATCCGATCTCTTAAAGACATTGGAGAGTCGGATGGTATACCGAAGCGATTACGAAGACAAGAAATATCTGGTTATGGACAGCAAAGCTCGGCAAGAGTTCTTCTGTTTGGGTTACCCATTATAAGAAAGAAAGAGGGGAAAGAGTAGGAAGGGAAGAAAAATAATTGGTTGATTTTAAAAAGAGACGGATTTATAAAAAAAATCACAAAACAAAATGCACAATCACCCCTAAATCTAATGGTTACCTAGGTCAAGTCTCTAGACCGCTCCTAGACTTCCAGAAGACAAATCGCAGGATAAATCCTCTACTGCTTCTTTATCCCTTCTGTGGCAAGGTAAGTGCCAGGTAAGTGGGAGGTTCTCCTCTATGTAAGTAGCGGGTCTAATTAAGTAACTACTTTCCTTAGACACACTTGCCTTAGACACCACAAAAGAAACGCAGATAAGTAATAGATTACCTACGACCTCCTTCTGTCCAAAATGAGCGCAACGGTCCTTAGAGTCTTGTCTAGATATTTTTTTAATTAATGAGGGTGATGCAAATGCAAGTTTTGTGATTTTTGGGGCTTAGGAAGGGTAATGAAATCCCTACCTAATCTGAATTTGGTCTTTTCCCGTTAATTTTCGTATTAAAATATGCAAAACAACCAATTTCAAGAATCGAAACAAATTTATTTTTAAGTGGTGCTGAGTTTTGCAAAGAATCCTGCAAGAAATTGATTATTGGACAATATCAGAGAGGAGAGGAGAGAATAGAGAATATACCATAGAGATTTTATGCACTGATTCACCTAAACGGCGGCGGAACCGCTGCAAAAACCACACTATGGCCGTGGTTCCGCGGTCCAAGTGGGAGATAGGCAATCAAATTTTTTCTGTAGCTTCTTGTACTCCTCTGGAAACTGTAGATCTTCTCTGAATCTTTATCGCACTGCTAAAATGATTCCAGATTCCCTCGCAAAAATTCAAACATTAATCGTTAAGCACTTGAAACGATTCTTGAATTAAAATTTGATGGAATAATAAATTTTCAACTCAAATTGCAAAAACGAACAAATTACATACGCATCCCTGGCAACGGTGCCAATTGATTGATCTTTTCTTGATGTGTTAAGTAAAATGTTTCACAACTAAAGAAATTTATACCGCAATCAATTAACGGTGTCGCTTGTAGCGGTCGTTAGTGAGCACGGATCGTCCACTGATGTAACAACCCTAATTTTTATATACACTTTTCTGTACAATTTTTTTTATAAAAATCCATAAAGGAGTATTTTAATCTGAGCACAAGATATATATAATTAATTATTTTGTTTTTAAATAATTTCATTTTTAGTGTACATAAAATTGTTTTAAAATTAAAGTGTACTTGGGGCATTTAGTGTTGCTGTTACCACTTTAAGTAGTTATTTTCCCATAATAATTACAAGAAGGAGCTTGTAGCTCATTGGTAATACCTTGCACTGCTGAACCAAGCCACCAGAGTTCGAATCCCATGCCCCACATTATTTTTAGTTTATTTTTCTTTAAAAATTCTTGGAAGCCCAACAGTCCACAGACCATAACTCCCAAATGTTGAACTGAACCCCAAAAACGGAGTATGCCAAAGTCTTAGTCGGATAACCCCGCACCCAACAGTCGCCGAACCCGGTCGGGATCGGTCAACTCGGCCGGCCGGCCGGCCGAATCGGCCGGCGCCGCCGGCCGGAGTTGGTCGGATGGCCGGGCTCCCAACAGCAAAAGTGTGGCTTTTGGTATTCTGAAACCCCCTGTTAACTCCAATTTATTAGATCGGTTCTCAAATGTTAAATACAACCAATTTAATACAAAATTTTAATGCTTTTTATTTAATTTTTTAATAAATAAAACCCTTCACCTACCCTATCCTAGCTACCCTATAAATAGACCTCTACCCCCTACCTTCTCATTCCAAAACCATAGAATTACTCTCTTGAAAATTCCACAAGAAAGTGTGCTTTGAAACCGAGTTCACGACGAAGCGCTGACGGATTCCGGCGACGTTCTTTGAAGCAACCGGCGACGAAACCACACATCGGCCATTTCCCTAGTTCCTCTTTACTCTTTAGAAGAGTTTGAAACCCGTAAGTCCCATTCTTCTCTCTTTTCTATTTCTCAAAATACGATTTTATGAAACCCGACGGAAATCGGAACAAACCGATTTCCGATTCGGTTTTTCTACAAATTCCCACTTGTCACCTAATCCATAACACCTAAACATATCCATGATGACTATTAATCACATAAAAATCAAATTGGACAAAGTTTCTCACATGAAATGATAACTTTCTTGTAATATCGTATTTTTTTCACAGTAATACCATAAAGTTTATCTTTCTTCTTCTAATCAATTTCATCATTCCTAAATATGTTCATCTTGATCACTAAACTTGTAAAAATTAATTTGAATGAGTTTTCACACATGAAATGATAACTTTTGCAAATACCGTATTCTTACACTTAAATACCTTCATGTTTAATATATCATATTTAACCTCTAAACTTCACTAAACCTTAAAATAAGTCACGAGGTAATGACCTACCTCCACACACATGCAAATACAACCTTAATTGATATTCCCAAAATTTAGAATACGAAAATACAAGACTTTACATTAAAATACCATAATCTTCATAAAACCATTCTTAAAGATTTTAGATTTGTTTCACTTTTTAGTAAATGGTTCTTACTAGGAAAATACGATAAGTTGTGGACATCGATCGTTTATCTAAACTGACTTTGTGGTGTCTAGGCTAGGCAAGTGAGCTTGGATAACTTTAAAAGGCCCGCCTCACGATTCGTGAGCGGATCCCTCCCTCCTCACTTGTACTTACCTGGCCACAATTGGCGGTGAAGAGGCGATTTGAGGCTTCTAACGACTTGTCGTTTAGACCTTAGAAATATGCTAGTTGGCTTAGGAAACCCTAGAAACTAAAATACGGAAATTTACATCCTTTTACAAATAAATAGCTTATATTTATAAAACCGTTTTTCTAAATGAATAGTATTTATTAAATCTTTGCAAAGCGCCACTACAACCCACCTTTGGGGAACTCGTTAGGGATTGTACGGTTTATCGTGCACCCTTGAGCCTAGTAGTGCGAGATTCAGACCTCCGCAAGGAGCATTCGGTCTCGAAAGGTTTAAAATACGACATTTAAGAAAAATGAGATTTTTGGAAAATAAAATATTTATATAAAATTATTCTTGTATAAACATATGTATATTTATTATTTAAACACCTATTTTATTATAAGATAAAGTTTCCACTTTTTCTAAAAATTACCAGATTAAAAGTTACATTAAAATACTATGAGTTTCAAATAAATCAATATTATAAATTAATACTTTTATTAGGATATATTCACTAGAATAACACAAATAAAATTTACACTCATTATAACTATAAAGACGAATAATAAATACTTGAGGTGTATTTTGAAAACTATACAAAAGTACTTTTTACATAAAACCCCCTCAAGTTCTATAAATTACAAGAAGGACCCTAACAATTATAGAACTTCAAATTACCTTTCTTTTAGTTTGACTCGGGTTTGAGTCTGACTATTTCTGACTTGAATATGATTCAAGTCAATCTATATATTCTTTAATATTCCAACTCAATATGAATACATGAATCCCTGAATCCAGTTAACAATCTATTCAATTTGACTGAATCAAACCATGGATATACATCCATTATCTTGTTATTCCATTTACCTGATTATGCAGTTACAATATGTTTACTGATATCATGGTTTTGGTCAGTCACCCAACTTACACAATACAATACAACAATAATGTTAAAACACTACGGGGTTAAGGAGTAGATTGGTACGGAAGGTGTTAAAGGTGGCACGAGGTGGTCAGATTAAGACACCTAACCTGAATCCCATTGCTGTTGTACCGTGGCTTAACGGTTCCTTGTACTTTCCGTTTGCCCTGTCTCTAGCATATAGAGACCCCCCTCGTATACACTGGCATCCTTCTATACCAAGCTACAAACAACAGCGATAACATAACATTACAACAATAGTTTACATTTTAAAAATGTACCTTCTTATTCTGTCTTCTCTACTTCCCTCTTACCTTTGGGACTTACCGAGCGATCTGTTCGCTGACGACATTCTGTTTCTCTCTTCTTTGAATGTCGTCAGGTGACCTGGACCCGGCAGAAGTTGAGCCAACACAAGAAGACTTGGAGCAATTTGCCAAAGACCCTGCAGTATAATTTCATTGTACACTTTTCTTTTCAGTACTTTCCATTTCCTGTTATGCCACTGTTTAGGCATCTTTATTTCAGTTGTATTTTCCTTTCCATGTATTGTACAAAGAATGTTAATAAATAAAAGTTGCTGTTCTTTTTATACTCTTGTCTCTTGTGTATTTATTTTATATTGCTTAGCTACGCTTAGCGTATGTACTTCTGAGTACATATGTAGCGGACCTCGTCGCGTCCCCTTCGCCGTACACTGGGAAGCGGGGCGTGACAACTGAGATGCGAGTACTTATTCGATCTTGTTTTAGATGAGTCGAAATGAAAATATAAAAGAAAATTCAAGAAAGTAATTCGAGATTTAATTGAGTTTTCATTTCAAGAAAATCAAGAATACATTCAAGAAAATAGATCTAGAATCAAGAAGATATCCAATCAATTTTAATTATCAAGATTATGTAGAATAACTTGTAGAAATCGATTGAATTAGTAGCAATGATGAGTCTAACAATGACTTATCTTATCTATTGATGAATTGTAGCTAGAACGATAGTGATGAATGATGATTATGGATCTATTGAAGAAACTAGGGTTTCTCCTTCACTATCTCTTGTCTTTTCATTGATCATCATTCGGATCTAGCCTTTAGCAAAGAGAATCATCAATCGTTTGATCCCTAGTTTGCAAAGAAATTATCAAGAATGTGATCTCGCTTCAAATTAGGTCATCAATGATTCTTTTTCCTAAAGTTCACAAATCTCATAAGATTTAAGACTAGTATTAGGATTTTATCATCACTTGATCTACCGAATCTCTCGATTCCTTTACAAGCGGAGATTTTACTCACACATCATGAAAATTAACGAATCACAAATGAAATATTTCATAATGTAAGAATATAATTAAAACGAGAATTAACAATTTACCACCTTTATTAAATCTTCTTCAAATTTATATAACTCCTCAATTCGAGGTACTAGATTAAGCTCTCGATCGCTCCTTTGAAGAGGTGAATTTGTCGTCGATCTTTATGAAGCTCGATCACCGTGAGTCGTGGATCATCGTGGATCTCTTGCTCGGATGATGATCGGCGTTGCGATAAAGGATCGTTGATTGCTCGCTTGATTTGCTTCTCAATGGATCTTAATCTTGAATTGGAATCTGATTTGGATGTTGTTTTTGATCAAGTTGTGTCACTCAACTTGTATAAATTTGGCTCAATATTCAACAACTAATTGTGTAACCCCCTCACCTTAGATCTAGATCCCCTTTTATAAAATTCAAATGAATCTCCCTCCTAAGCTAGGTTGTTAGAGAGAGCCTTCTAGAATGAGCTAGGTTGTTAGGAGAGCCTTCTAGAATGAGGTTGTTAGGAGAGCCTTCTAGAATAAGGTTGTTGCAGAGAAGTTTCCAGAAGAAGTCTGTTACACTGGAGCGTCTAAGGTAAGCGGGTTGTTAGAATGAAGGTTCTGGAGAGATACGTCACCCTAATCCCTCAACTCGGCCGCGGAACCGCGGCAACTTGGCCGACTCCGCCGCGGATCCGCGGCCATTTAATGAGATCTCTGCATCATTTTTCTGTGCTCTTCTTCTGTTGATGTTTGGGTCTTTTTCTGATATCTGGAATCTTTTTATCTCTTCTGAATCTTTGCCAGATTTTGATTCTTTGACTTGCTGCATTTTATCGGCAAATTTTGCAATTCCTGTTCTTTGACTTGAATAATTTTCTGCACACAACTTTGATGAAAAGTGTTGAGATATACAATATCATGCATGTATTAATAAACACACAATTTCCTATAAAGAACGTTGAATATACATATAACACGGGATATTTAGTATTTTCTAGACAAACTGGTAATATGTGTTATATTTATATCAACTATCCTTAAATGATCAGAATAATGAGGAAATTGATGTGTTACAGATTGCATTATTTTCGACTGAACATTGACCCTGAAACGGAAGGAGCAGGAGATGGCTTCTGATGAATCCATCAAATTGCGTGCCCAACTTGAAGCGAATGCCACACAGCTGCAAGTTATCTTCGAAAACCTCTAACAATGTATTTCTGATGGGCTGGTGTTGAGACAGAAGTTGGACTTTACCGAGCGCGGCATGGAAGATTGCGAAGTTGCCAAGAAAGAAATCGCTGAGAAGCTTTCATCATGCTTGAAACAATGAGCTCAAATTGAAACAGGGTTAGCCGCAGTAGAAGCATGCGAGGAGGATCTGCGGGTAGCACGTGAGCGGGTTGCCAACTTGTTAAAAGCCCCGCCTTCTAAACAATTGTAATTGTATTTCCCTTTTTGTATTACTTGTATCTCTTAAACACTTCGATTCATGAATAAGAATACACATTTTTTACATGTGCTTATCTGTGTCTTAATGGGGCGCTAATTAGTTTATTTACTCGTCTCGGAGTTTGTAGTTTATTCACTCATTTCGGAATTTCTAGCTTATGGACTCATTTCGGAGTTTGTAGTTTATTCACTTGTTTCAGACTTTCTAGTTTATGGACCCATTTCGGAGTTTGTTTAGTTTACCTCCCTTGGGTTTATGGGCAAACTTATCCTAACGTTATATGTAGATAACCCCTGCCCTTTGCGACAGAGGTCCGTTAGCTTTTGTGGTACTAGGGTTTTAGTCCGTGGTACCGTCGCATTGGCTGATGTATTCCTCAATATGTAGTCTTTAAGCTGTTGTTCGAGTAGCCCCGCGACTGTCGTGTCTCTGATCCCTTCGGGGGCTGGACAAGACATTTTCAAGTAATCTCTTTAGACTATACGCTGTCAGAAGAGCAAGCGTTAGGAATTTACCATGTCGCTTTTTACTTGAGCTTAGGCTCAGTTTGGATCCCCGATGAGTCATAACCACTCCGCGCTGGTGCGGGATGATCTCCGATAGTCTCTCAGGCTTTATATGACTTGCCATCGAGACCCTGAAGCTAGGAATATGTCGTTGCTTCAATTTGATTTGGCTATTTGGAGCCTTTGTTGACATTGCGTCTGCTGTAATGAGAAGAATGTCGAGCTGGAGCTGGGACCTTTGCCGTCACTCCTTTTTTGATTTGGCTATTTGGAGCCTTTATTGATATTGCGTCTGCTGTAACGAGAAAAATGTCGAGCTGGAGATGGGATTCTGTCGTCACTCCTCTTTGTTTCGACCCTTGGGCCTTTTGTTGACATTGCGTCTGCATCCTGCTGGAATGAGAAGGTATGCCGGGGCTGTCTCTAGGTTGTATATGAACCGTCAAGACTTGGTGCTAGGAATTTGCCATGGCTCCGCTTTGTTTCAACCCTTGGGCGTTTTGTTGACGTTGCGTCTACACTCTGATGGAATGAGAATGAACGCCGAACTGATCTCTAGACTGTGGATGTTGCCGTCGAAATCTGGCTCTCCCTTTGACGGTGCCTGGTGGTAAAATATGGTTCCCTTTTTTTTATTCGTGCCCATGGATTATATACAGGGGTCGGTATAGACTCACCTGCAGGGTAGAGGAAATTTTATTTTATTTCCGCGATGCTCTATCTTTTCAGCTATTCATATCGTAAAAGTCACGATTGCCCAATCATTTCGGCTATTTATCGCGCTGCTCTATCATTTTGGCTATTTTTATATTTTTACTCGCTGCTTTTTATTGCGAGCCGCCCAAACATTTCGGTTATTTCATATGCATATTTTTTGCTTGCTGATTTTTATTGCGAGTTGCCCCATCATTTCGGCTATTTTATATGTTATTTTTGCTCGCTGATTTTTTTGCAAGTATGGAACTTAAGATCTGATACCAATCTTGGCATCAGCATCGCTGCGACCAGAATATAACCAGGAGCGAATCATCATTTTCCTTGAAAGGACTTGGAGCTTGACACCTGTTTAGGCATCAGCATCGCTACTACTGGAATATTTTCAGGAGCGAATCATCATTTGCCTTTGTCAATTTGAACAAAGATGGCTTAATAAACAGGGTTATGATCCTGTCGACTGAGACCTTTTGACTTTATGAGCCGTAAGGGTCTCATAAAGATTTCTCTCTTTACGAGTCGTGGGGATCTCGTAGGTGTATGTTTTCCTTAGAAGTCATGAGGACTTCTAACCGGTGTTTTCCCTTATAAATCGTAAGGAACTTACAAGAGTGTTTTCTCCTTATAAGTCGAGAGAACTTACAAGTGTTATTCACCATATGGGATATTTCTCGCCATTGGTAGAACTTAGTAACATAGTATTTATTCGTGCCCATGGATTGTATATAAGGGTCAATATCGGACCGCTTGTAGGGCAACTCGAAGAATGTGATGGCTTAAGAACGGGTTTGGATCCCTGTAGTTTAAGGCTTTTGAATTCTATGAGCCGTGAGGGTCTCATAGGGGGAGTTTTCCTTAAGAGTCGAGAGGATCTCGTAAGTGAAAGTTTTACGTGATTGCGCCCTTTCGGGTTTTCAAAAACTCGCCGGTAGCCTTGCTGTTTTTACTCACGGCGCCCTTTTGGGTTTTTATCCATGCCCATTTTGCTTATGGACATACCGTTTTTTTAATATGATCGTGCCTTTCCGGGTTTTCACAAACTCGCCGGTAGTCCTGATGTTTTTACTCACGGCGCCTTTTCAGGTTTTCATCCGTGTCCATTTTCCTTGTGAACATACCATTTTTTTTATCGGTTTGTCAATAGGACTTGAGTTGCATTTTTCGTCATTGGAGCTTTAATTGCAATATAGATCTCAAGAGAGGATATCGCCGTATTTGGGGCGATGCACCATGTTTGAGGCGACACCCTAGTTTAAGGACATTCCGATCCATTGTTAGTTTAGAGACATCTCGGTCCATGGCCAGTTTAAGGACGTAGTGGTCCATGGCCAGTTTAAGGATGTAGTGGTCCATCGTTACCATTTTCGAGGCAACGGATTTTCTGGATACTAATTTTAGGGTTCTGACTCAGGAAGATAGCGAGCGGACACGGGTGTCGTCATCTATCATTGACCTGAATCGTAACCCGTTAGGTGTAGTATCTTTTGAGGAATCGACCATTTATTGGCTGGAAGGGTCTTTCGCCATGCATATCCAAGAGCAGATAGGCCCCACCTTGGTAGATCTTGTCTATGATGTATGGGCCCTCATAGTTCGGCTCGATTTTCCCCTATTTTATACGATTGGGAATCGTAGGTCGTTTGACAACTAGCACGAGCTCGCCTTAGCGGAATGTTCTCAGCCTAGTCAGTCTTTCGTATAAGTACATCATCCTTGCCTTGTAAGCTTCTAGATTTTGCTGCGCCATGAGGCGAGTTTCATTGAGGGCGTTGAGCTCCTCAAACCGAAGATGGGCATTTTTTCATCTGTCAGCTCATATCGAACTGCTACCCGTAGAGAAGGGAGTTCTATTTCCAAAGAAAGGACTGCTTCTGTGCTGAATACCAATGCGTATGGTGTTGTATTCGTAGCCGTTTTGAACGTCATTCAGTATGCCCAGAGAGCTTCGTGCAGTCTCTCGTGCTAGTCCTTTTTGTTTCTCGACACCGTTTCTTTATAATCTTCATCAGGGTCTTATTAAAAGCTTCAGCTAGACCGTTGGCATAAGGATTGTAGACCGAAGAGTATCTCCAATCTATTTTATGCTGTTCTGCGAAGCGGTTGATTTTATGGCTTCTATAGGCTGGCCCATTATCCGAGATTATCCGTCGTGGAGTGCCGAACCGGTAGATGACATGCGTCCTGAAGAAATGGAGGATATTCTCTGTCTTCACTTCCCTTAGCGGTACTGCTTCTACCTACTTAGAAAAGTAATCGGTCGTTGCTAGTATGAACCGATGTCTTTTGGATGACGCTGGTTCAATGGGGCCAATTATATCGGTTCCCCACATTTTGAACGGCCAGTTAGCTACCGTTGGATGTAGCGGATTTGGATGTTGGTGGATGAAGTCCCCGTGAATTTGGCACGAGTGACACTGCTTCGCATATTCCAGGCAGTTCTGAATCATCGTGGGCCAATAATATCCCATCCTTTTAATTTTCAGCTTCATCTTTGGCCCGGCTTGATAAGAACTGCAAAGTCCGTCGTGAGTCTCTTGAACGACTCTCTTTGCTTCTCCTGGCCCCAAGCACCTTAGCTACAAACCGTCAAGCCATCTCTTGTATAGGGTATCATTGACGAGAGCGAAAGACAGAGCCTGTTTCATCAGCTGATGTCTTGACGACGCGTTTTCGGGCGTTCGATGGGATTTGAAGTAGTCTATGAAGACTTCCCTCCAATCCTTGACCTTTTCTTCATCTTCTATTTGGAGGACTGCTTGTTTGGTTGTTTCTTTTTCTTCGGATGCCTCTGTTAAATCCTTCGAAGGTATCTCTGCTGGCGCGAGAACCCGACGGCTTTGCACGATGATCTCTCCGTCATTGAGGTCTTTGTCGGCCAATTCATTAGCCAATCTAGCCAATGCATCCGCTTTTCTATTTTCCGCACGCGGTATACTTTCCAAGATGTAGGAGGGGATTTGTGTCAGTAGTTGCTGCACTCTTTCACCATACCAGATCAGTTCTGGCTTGCATGTCTAATAGTCGCCGTTTACTTGGCTGACAATGAGCTGGGAATCTCCATATATGAGGAGGTCTTTGATTCCCATATCAACAGCGATCATGAGACCTGTTATCAAAACTTCATATTCAGCTTCATTGTTAGTTCTTTGCTCCGTCAGGGAGAAAGCGTAATGCAATATCCTTCCTTGCGGGGTCACGAAGATAAGACTTACCCCAGCTTTGATTATGGGGGTATTATGCTTCCGCTTCTTCATGGAAGATACTCCATCGAAGTAGAGTTCCTATCGGGCACCATTCTCTTCTTCCTTTGTGTCGAACACATGTTCATTTGGTAACTCACAATTTAAGGAGGAGTCGGCGGGTATCAGATGTTCGGCGAGAAAGTCGGCGATGGCCTGGACCTTCACTGCTTTGAGAGGTCGATACGTTATCGAGAATTCCATCAGGCGGAGGGCCCATTTGGCAAGCCTTCCTGTTAGTATGGCCCTTGACATCAAATATTTGAAAGGATCCACCTTTGATATGAGATGGACCTCATGCGCCAAGGCGTAGTGTCTGAGCTTCGTTATCGTGAAGATCAGCGCCAGACACTGCTTTTCGATGGGGGAGTAGTTGTTTTCTGCCCCAGGAGAACTTGACTTAAATATTACAGAGCTCTCTCCTTTCCCTGGTCATTCTCCTGTACTTATAGCACACCCAGAGAACCTTTAAGGGCCGTTGTGTATAGGGTAAGCAGTTTTCCCTTAACCGGAGCGGTCAACACTGATGGATTTTGTAGGTATTGCTTAATTTCGTCAAGTGCATTTTGACACTTATGATCCCAGACGAACGGGGTGTTAGTTATATGTATACCCTAGAGGCCATTACTGTACATTGGATGTATATTGTGTTGGATATATACGCCCTAGAGGCCTACATTGTATAGGATGCTTGGGATATGTATGTACATGACAGTCTTGCTTGATATGATAGTACGCTATTTGGTTTGACTTTGTCTTAACGTATGATATATTTTACTTGGTATTTATATATATATGTTGATAAAGCCCATAGGGTGTTTGTCTGACTACCGGCGTTGTGATGGCAGTCATACTAGTGGGAGCAGGATAGTCAATAGGCACACCCTTAGATGTCCCTGGTTGCAGGAGTATCGAGATTGGGCATCGATACTCCGGAGTAGACTAGTGTATACATATCTAGACCCTGACGAGGGGCGATGGATTGGTCCCGCAACCATTGGTGGTGTTCACCTAAGATTGTATACAGATGCTCACTGGGTGTGAGTACACCGGACAGGACTCGCCGAGAACTGACTGGATGGTATTATACCTAACGTCAGATAGCAGTTCTCAGGTGACATGTGTGCAGATACTCCGTTGACTTAAGGTCATTATTTGTCTCGTGTGAGTTCCCACTGTGCTTTGATTATTACCCTACCACGGCTTAAAGGAGTCGTGCAAACAGATTTTAGTTGGGCACAGTCCCGAGCCACGTGGAGGCAGTGAGCGACTGTTAGGGATTCGTCTCTCCCGGTATAGGGAGTTGATATCGCACTGTGGTCGGTTGGTCATTACCATAAGTCCCTGGCCAGGGATGATTGAGAATTACTGATGGACTGATCAGTAGATTCTCGGGTGGTCTTGAGCCATACCGACACGACTTGTACGGTTATTAGGGGTCTGACGTCCACCACCTCCCTAGACCATACATGCGATACTCTTAGACGAACAGACTGGACTGCACGGATATTGTCACGGACAGGCTCAGTAGGATTTCAGATGGGTTACCTCATCGGCTTTCTTATCGACAACTACCTGGGGACCGTTACGTACAGCTAGTGCCGCTTGCGGTCTGTGGTTAAACCCACTGTCAGCGTAGTAGTTGAGTCTTTAGAGTCCCACACAGAGATTTCCCAAACCCAGGCGAAAAGATATAGAGGTCGTATGGTTTTACGACAAAGGTTCGGACGCATACGTGTTTAAACGCACGTACGACATTCGGACAGTTTTTACTAGCCGGCTTTGGTTTAAGCCAGATTCTAGTATCAGGTTATTGGATTTATACAGTCTAAAGTTTTTCCGTGTTTTCACGGATGAGAGGGGCGTTCTCGTAATTTTCTGAGAAGCTTCTAGAAGGATGTGACTTGGAGGGAGAGGTGGTATTGTCATTTAATGATTTAGTGACTCATTGTGAGTGATTCATCATATCATTAATCCATTATTAAATGCTTAATGACTCACATAATGAATCACCCACTTGCATTTATGAAGCATGATGAATAATCTCATATTATTCATTTCTTTTTAATTCATTATGCTTCATATATCAAGTGAGAAGCTATATCATTATTATTATTTATTATCATTATCATCTTCTCACTCTCTCTCTTCAAGCTCTCTCTCCTTCACCAAACCCTAATCCTACCCTCATGAGTTGAGAACAAGAATTAGGAAAGACTAATTACTCCATAACCTTTCTCTACATCACCTTAGCTACTCTATTTAGCAACTAGAGATACTAAGCAACCTCAAGTTTAGAGGTTATAGCTTGGATTAGGGTTCTCGGGTGGATCGTCTATCACGGAAGAAAGCCGAAGAGGACGTGGAGATCCAAAGAGGCCGTAGATAACATTAAGACGAAGGACTAGAACCGTTTGGTATAATCTCTTAACATAGTAGTTTAGAACTCTATAGCTTTTGTTAAAAATTGTTTAGCAAACGATTCATACGGTTTTTCGATGTTTAACCATAGAACAAGATTGTTATTCATATTTCCGCCTCCCCATAAGTATTGGGGTGTTGAACATCGACTTACAGTGGTATCAGAGCCTAGCTAAACAATATTTAACACACTTGCAAATTTGTATGAATTTCGAACGGAAAAACAAACCGGAAAAACCCCGATATCATGAACTTTCTGTCGAATTTTAAATGAGGTCCAAAAATTTTTCAGGGACCTTCAGAATGACCTAAATGAATGTATTAGAACACCCAAGAAAATTGGGCTCATGAATCGGCCATAGCGCAGCGGAACCGCGGCCGATCCCACCGATCCGCCGCGATTCCGCCGCGCTTTGGACGACTCATCAGTCCAAGTTTCTTATGTTGATTCTCTGTGATATTTGGTGTTTTCTGGTAATTTTTATTTTTGCTCAGGTTTCAGATTTACAGAGAAGTATTGGAGCAAAATTAAAAGTGTTTAATCGATCGAAATTATACGGTGTTTGCATGTTTGATTATATCTGTGAAATGTTTTATGTGTTCGTAAACCTCCCCTAACTGCTAGTATGTCGGTTGGCAGGGGGTTGCACATATCTGTGATGTTATATATAACTGTTTGTATATATAAACTGTATTGGACTATTGTGGTGATTAGCCGGGTTTTGTGATGGGTTATTTTATTAATTCATTTGATGTAAATGTAATAAGTTGTAATATTATTTTGCGGGGCACATCCAGGTTGCGGTTGTAGCTACCGTTGTATTATTTCCTTTTACTGTTTTTGCTCCTAGGATAGACCCAAGGTGGGGTGCACAAACTACCGGGTATTTTGAAGTGTTGGGGCAGACCGCTTCACTTCTGGTACTTGGCGGGTAGTTTGCCGTACCCGTAGGGGTCTGGGGTGGGAAAATGGCTATTCATCACAACTGTGTAATCCGTCTTTCATTGCAGGCTCAAAAGAAATGCGGATTGCTTGCAAATCCAATATTGTTTATCTGTGATCTGGAATGCCTATTATTGCGTCTGACGAATGTACAATATCTATATATGATAGCTATTTAGACGTCACTTATGTTTTACACCCGCGCTAGCCCAGCCCCCGCTCTGTCGTTAGTTAAGTAACCTAACGGGTGATGACGGGACCCCGTGGCGAATGCGGATGGCATAAGAGGACGTTGTATTTTCGTTGTTATCTGTAATGATAGGTTAATGATGTGACGCATTATTATTAATGCAAAGAAAATAAAACCTAAACTGAATCATTGGAACAATTTCTAAAAACCACTCGGTTTTTTTTGAAAAAGCAAATTTTAAATGCGGAGCTTAAACCACTCCTTTTAATAAAAGCTATCTTAGTTCCTTCGATCAAATCAAGTTCACTACGTTAACGGTTTTTTTGCCAAAAACCAGCCGTAACCCTCCGTCGTTTCAGATAGACAGCACATCGTATTCATGCTATGCTTGTTGGCCTACGTCAAGGCATAGTGTATGGTAGCAGTGTGTGTGCCTATTTGTTGCATAGATAGATGCATTAGTTTAATACAGACGTACACCTTGTTGGCCTACGTCAAGGGCTTGTACGATGTATTTAAATTGATCAGGACAACGACGGGTAGAACTTGACTTGCGTCTTATGACTTGTTGGCCTACGTCAAGGTCTATAAGAGCTTGGGGTAAAAATCACATCGGGAGTTTCAAACATAAAGGAAACTTGCAGATTTAGCTTACCTTCTGGAGTGTGGTGACTAGAGTGGCTTCCATCTAGGGCATCATGCAATGATAGTTGGATCCCGATCCCACTGATGAGTAGGATTACTCTCGGGAATTTCTCTCACTTAACAATCAATGCTATAAACCAAGTAGGTGCCTAGAAAGGTGTTAGAGGGGCTACGCCTCTAGGGAAAAGAGGTTCTTTAATTAAGGAACTTCGCGAAAGCGTTGGAAAACCTCCCTCGAAGTACCAACACCAGCCTGGCTGAAAGGTTAAGCAAGAATTGTGACGTGTGATTAAATCCTGACTAGTTCTTCTTTTAGGTTTTGAAGAAGGATTTGAGGAAACAGTGGGAGCCATCCTGTTTAGATAAATTAATAACCAATCTAAACATGCAAGAGCATATGCTGAGTGTTTCTTTTCTCTCTCTCTGGCAGCTACCATGACTGGGCTTAAACTATTACTTGAAAAGAATATACTGACCGGGCAGAACTATAAAGATTGGCTAAGGAACGTCAATATTGCGCTGACTTATGACAAAGTTGCATATGTTACCACCGCTGTTCCTCCCCTTATCCCAGGACCAGATTCCTCAGTTGCGGACAAGGAAGTTCGCAAAACCTGGGATCTAGACTGTGAGCGAGCTAAGTGTATCGTGCTGGCGTCCATGAATAATGAACTCCAGAAACAGCACGAGAGTATGGATATTGTATCCATATTCCTCCATTGCAAGGAATTGTATGGTGAACACTCCCGTATCGCGAGGTACGAAACCTCAAGGAAACTCTTCCAGATGAGGTTAGCTCCAGGATCGCCTGTTGGAGAGCACGTCCTCAAAATGATCACCCTCATTAAGGAACTCGCAAACCTGGGATTCGTGCTAGAGAATGATTTATATATCGACTTGATTTTGCAGTCCCTTCCCCACATCTTCTCTCAGTTCGTGCTGAACTTCAACATGCACGAAATGGAAGCGGATCTTCCAAAACTCCTCAATATGTTGAGGGTAGCAGAGATCTCCTTGAAAAAGGAGAAGACCCCCGTTCTGTATGTTGGCCATTCATCTTCTTCTAAATCTAAAGTGAAAGCTAAAGGGAAGAAGATGAAAGCCACCAAACCGAAGGGTGGGGTCAAGAAGGTGCAGGGAACGAACAAGGCAGGAAGGGTGAATGCAGAAAAGAACGAGTGCTTCTATTGTCACAAGCAAGGGCACTGGAAGAAGGACTGTTTGGCCTTTAAAGCCAAGGACATGAAGCAAGCTGTTGCTTCTGCTTCAGGTGTGTTCGTAATCGAAAATTGTCTTTCAGTAAACTCTACTTCATGGGTACTTGATACCGGTTCTGGTTCTCACATCTGTAATTCTTTGCAGGATCTGAGAAATAGTAGAGTACTGGGGGCAGGTGATATGACTCTCCGGATGGGCAATCGAAGGCATGTAGATGCAGTTGCAATAGGGGAATATCACCTAGGGTTGAATAGTGGACACATTTTGGTATTGTACAGCTGTTTTTGTATTCCCAGTATGTTGTGTAATATTATATTAGTATCTTTGTTGTCTAATAAAGGATATAATTTTGCGCTTGAAAAAAATGTCATGAACATTCTCCTAAATCAAGAACTGATTGGGTTTGGCACACTGGAAAACGGCATATACATACTTAATCAACCTCAAATTTTCAATATACAAAAACCACGTAAAAGAAAGGCTCCAGATTCAAATCAACCCTTCCTATGGCATTGTAGACTTGGTCATATAAATGAAATAAGGTTGACTAAGTTACATAAAGATGGATATCTAGATCCGTTTGAATATTCATCATATGCAACTTGTCAATCATGTATCAAAGGAAAAATGACCAAATCTCCGTTCACCAGACACGGAGAAAGAGCCACTGAACTCTTGGGACTTATACACAGTGATGTATGTGGTCCGATGTCTACGCATGCACGAAGCGGTCACTCTTACTTCATAACTTTTACTGATGACTTCTCTAGGTATGGACATATATTCTTAATGAAACATAAATCCGAGGCCTTTGAGAAGTTTAAGGAGTATAAAAATGAAGTAGAGAAACAGACTGGTAAAAGCATCAAGACACTTCGATCTGATCGAGGTGGAGAATACTTAAGTACCAATTTCCTTGAATACTTAAAAGAGAATGGAATTCTCTCTCAGCTTACTCCGCCTTATACACCTCAGCATAATGGTGTATCAGAAAGGAGGAATCGCATGCTATTAGATATGGTGCGTTCAATGATGAGTAGTGCTGAGTTGCCACTTTCCTTCTGGGGATTTGCTCTAGAATCAGCCGCATACCTATTGAATAGAGTTCCAACTAAGTCTGTACCTACCACTCCATATGAAATGTGGTGTGGGAAGAGACCATATCTCAAGTATATCAAGATATGGGGGTGTCCGGTATATGTTAAGAAGCATAATCCGGACAAGCTCGAGGCACGATCGGTTTTGTGCAAGTTTGTAGGATACCCCAAGCATTCAAGGGGGTATATGGTCTACCACACTGAAGAACAAAAGGTGTTTGTCACTCGCCACATTGTCTTCTTAGAAAGAGAATTTCTTGCAAAAGAAATTAGTGGGAGCACGGTAGAACTGGAAGAAATTCCAGAACCTCAAACTGCAACCGAGGACTTAGAAGAATCTCAGATTTCAATAGAACATGACGAACCAACGCCACTCCGCAGATCTAGTAGGTTTTCTCATCCTCCTGAAAGATACTATGGTTTTCTTCTTGATGGGGATCGAGAGGATTGCATCATCGATGATGATGAGCCTACTAGTTTTCAGCAGGCTATCACGGGTAGCAACTCAGTGAAGTGGCTGGATGCTATGAGATCCGAAATGGAATCCATGTACACCAATAAAGTATGGACTTTAGAAGTTGCTCCTCCTGGGGTAAAACCAGTTGGGTGCAAATGGATCTTCAAAAAGAAGATTGGTACATTTGGACAAGTGGAAACCTACAAAGCTAGACTAGTAGCAAAAGGTTTTCGTCAAAGACCAGGATTGGACTATGACGAAACTTTTTCACCAGTAGCTATGCTTAAATCCATTCGGATCATGCTTGCCATTGCTGCCTTCCATGACTATGAAATATGGCAAATGGATGTAAAAACAGCTTTTCTAAATGGACATTTGGAAGAGAGTGTTTACATGGATCAACCAGAAGGTTTCTTAGACAGTGGGAGCAGCGGAAGAGTGTGCAAATTGCTTAAATCCATTTATGGGTTAAAGCAAGCATCGCGGAGTTGGAACATCTGCTTTGATGAGACAGTCAAGGAATTTGACTTTATCAAAAATATAGATGAACCATGTATTTATAGGAAGATTGTAGAAGGAGCAGTAGTCTTCCTCGTTTTGTACGTCGACGACATACTACTGATAGGGAATGATATCCCTATACTACAATCAGTAAAGCTCTTCTTGTCACAGAAGTTCTCCATGAAAGACTTGGGTGATGCATCATACATTCTGGGCATTAAGATCTATCGTGATAGATCTAATAGAATATTGGGACTTTCACAGTCCAGGTATATAGACACTATACTAAAAAGATTTAGTATGGAAGATTCCAAGCGCGGCAATATACCCGCTTGTCACGGAATCACCCTCTCCAAAGAGATGTCTCCAAAGACTGATGAAGAGAGGGCTCACATAGGCATTATACCCTACGCTTCGGCGGTAGGATCAATAATGTATGCGATGTTATGTACCAGACCGGATGTAGCTTACGCACTTAGTGTGGTAAGCAGGTATCAGTCTGACCCAGGTGAGAAACATTGGATAGCGGTGAAGAACATTCTCAAGTACCTGAGAAGGAATAAGGAGATGTTCTTGATTTACGGTAATGGGGACCTCCCGGTAGAGGCTTTTACCGACTCCGGCTTCCAAAGTGACAAAGATGATTCTAAATCCATTTCGGGTTTTGTGTTTACCCTCAATGGAGGGGCGGTATGTTGGAAGAGTTCCAAACAAGATACCGTTGTAGACTCAACTATGGAGGCTGAGTATATAGCTGCTAGTGAAGCTGTCTGGATGAGGAAGTTCATTTCTGAACTTCAGGTGGTTCCGTCCATTGCCAATCCAATACCTTTGTATTGCGATAACAATAGCGCTGTAGCTTTAGCGAAGGAACCAAGGTCCCATCAGAAATCCAGGCATATCTTAAGGCGGTTTCACCTGATCAGGGAGATCATGGATCGTCGGGAGATCGAGATACGGAGAGTGGACATAAAAGACAACACGGCAGATCCATTCACCAAGGCCATTCCTCAAGTACAGTTCGAGAGGCTATTTGAGATGTTGGGCATGCGGTACGCCAGCAACTGGATCTGGTAGAGACAGTGGGTACTCATTGCACCAATTATAGGCCTTAGTGGAAGTGGGAGATTGTTGGATATATATGCCCTAGAGGCCTACATTGTATAGGATGCTTGGGATATGTATGTACATGACAGTCTTGCTTGATATGATAGTACGCTATTTGGTTTGATTTTGTCTTAACGTATGATATATTTTACTTGGTATTTATATATATATGTTGATAAAGCCCATAGGGTGTTTGTCTGACTACCGGCGTTGTGATGGCAGTCATACTAGTGGGAGCTGGATAGTCAATAGGCACACCCTTAGATGTCCCCGGTCGCAGGAGTATCGAGATTGGGCATCGATACTCCGAAGTAGACTAGTGTATACATATCTAGACCCTGACGAGGGGCGATGGATTGGTCCCGCAACCATTGGTGGTGTTCACCTAAGATTGTATACAGATGCTCACTGGGTGTGAGTACACCGGACAGGACTCGCCGAGAACTGACTGGATGGTATTATACCTAACGTCAGATAGCAGTTCTCAGGTGACATGTGTGCAGATACTCCGTTGACTTAAGGTCATTATTTGTCTCGTGTGAGTTCCCACTGTGCTTTGATTATTACCCTACCACGGCTCAAAGGAGTCGTGCAAACAGATTTTAGTTGGGCACAGTCCCGAGCCACGTGGAGGCAGTGAGCGACTGTTAGGGATTCGTCTCTCCCGGTATAGGGAGTTGATATTGCACTGTGGTCGGTTGGTCATTACCATAAGTCCCTGGCCAGGGCTGATTGAGAATTACTGATGGACTGATCAGTAGATTCTCGGGTGGTCTTGAGCCATACCGACACGACTTGTACGGTTATTAGGGGTCTGACGTCCACCACCTCCCTAGACCATACATGCGATACTCTTAGACGAACAGACTGGACTGCATGGATATTGTCACGGACAGGCTCAGTAGGATTTCAGATGGGTTACCTCATCGGCTTTCTTATCGACAACTACCTGGGGACCGTTACGTACAGCTAGTGCCGCTTGCGGTCTGTGGTTAAACCCACTGCCAGCGTAGTAGTTGAGTCTTTAGAGTCCCACACAGAGATTTCCCAAACCCAGGCGAAAAGATATAGAGGTCGTATGGTTTTACGACAAAGGTTCGGACGCGTACGTGTTTAAACGCACGTACGACATTCGGACAGTTTTTACTAGCCGGCTTTGGTTTAAGCCAGATTCTAGTATCAGGTTATTGGATTTATACAGTCTAAAGTTTTTCCGTGTTTTCATGGATGAGAGGGGCATTCTCGTAATTTTCCGAGAAGCTTCTAGAAGGATGTGACTTGGAGGGAGAGGTGGCATTGTCATTTAATGATTTAGTGACTCATTGTGAGTGATTCATCATATCATTAATGCATTATTAAATGCTTAATGACTCACATAATGAATCACCCACTTGCATTTATGAAGCATGATGAATAATCTCATATTATTCATTTCTTTTTAATTCATTATGCTTCATATATCAAGTGAGAAGCTAAATCATTATTATTATTTATTATCATTATCATCTTCTCACTCTCTCTCTTCAAGCTCTCTCTCCTTCACCAAACCCTAATCCTACCCTCATGAGTTGAGAACAAGGATTAGGAAAGACTAATTACTCCATAACCTTTCTCTACATCACCTTAGCTACTCTATTTAGCAACTAGAGATACTAAGCAACCTCAAGTTTAGAGGTTATAGCTTGGATTAGGGTTCTCGGGTGGATCGTCTATCACGGAAGAAAGCCGAAGAGGACGTGGAGATCCAAAGAGGCCGTAGATAACATTAAGACGAAGGACTAGAACCGTTTGGTATAATCTCTTAACATAGTAGTTTAGAACTCTATAGCTTTTGTTAAAAATTGTTTAGCAAACGATTCATACGGTTATTCGATGTTTAACCATAGAACAAGATTGTTATTCATATTTCCGCCTCCCCATAAGTATTGGGGTGGTGAACATCGACTTACATATTGTAGTGGATGCTGGGACATATATAGGTAGGACTTTCTTGCTCGACATGATAGTACGCTATCTGGTTACTCTTTATCTTAACATGTATACTTTCTGTCTCTCTATTACATGTTGATAAAGCCCTTAGGATGTGTACTCGACTTCCAGGACTATGATGTAGATCATACTAGTGGGGCCTGGGTAGTCCATGAGTACATCCTTCAATGTTCCTAGTCGTGGGAATATCGAGACGGGGCATCGATATTCCAGAGTAGACTAGCGTATATCTTCTCGACCCATGTGATGGGCGATGGATGATCCCATATCCATTGGTGTCTGACATCAGAGATGGTATGCGGGTGCTCAGTGGAGACTGGGTACACTGAACGGACTCGCCGAGAACTCCCAGATGGTATTATACCTCACGTCAGATGGCAGTTCTCTGGTGACACTGGTACAACTTAGTCTGTTGATCCGAGATCGTCATAGAGTCTTGTGTGTCTCCCACTGTGCTTTGATTTCCATCCTACCACGGCTTTACTGAGTCGTGCAAACAGGTGGTTTTTGGGTACAGTCCCAATTCACATGGAGGCAATGAGCGATAGGAGGGGATTCGGCTCTCCCGGTATTGGGGGTTGATATTGCGCTATGCACGACTGGCCATAACAGGAAATCCCTGGCCAGGGTTGCTGTGATATACTGGTAAGAGTTATCAGTAGTTTCACGATTGTTATGGACCTCACGTCGGCATGACTTATCGAGCTATTGGGGTCTGACGTTTACCACCCCTAGGCGAGATATGCGACATATCAGACGAACAGACCGGACTGTACGGTAAGTGTTACTGGTTGGATTCACAGGAGTGTGAGCGGGCTTGCTCGTCGATCTTCTGATCGCTCAATACCCGGATGGCCGTTACGTTTAGCAGACCGCTTGCGGCTTGTGGGTGTTTGATATGATCATCATCTGCTGCCGGCGTATTGACGAGTCTTTAGAGTCCTACACAGAGGTTTCCTGGCTCAAGCGAAACGAAATAGGAGCGCATATGAGATATGTGCGGGACCGAGAATAATACGTGTATGTAATACTGTATTCTATTCTCGCGCTGAATGTATTGATTGGTTGTATGCGATATAACCTAGTTATCGAATCGAGGATTGATTCGATAAGTCGATACATCGGATATTAGTCGGTCATATGCGATATGACCGGATCGTTAAAACAAGTGTTGATTTAATGATTTAATGTATAATTATATATTTGATATATTACTTTACATTAACTAGTATTTGTTCACTTAAGATGGATTTTCTCACTTGATGTGCACATTGTATATATGATATAGTTTTGTGCACTAGTTTGTATCATGTTTGATGATACATGCTAACTTAGGTGTGTATGATTAAACCATGGTTATGTTAATGGTTAGGGTTTTGATTTACTTATCTATTTATTTTTATTTATTCATTTTAAGGCAAGAAACAAAAAGGGTGGCTTCTTTTGTTTTTTCCTTGAAACTTCATGAAGCTTTGAAGCTTTGACCATTTTGTTTCTTAGCCTTAACCTAACCATTAAACCTAACCCTAGTTTATTCTCTACACTTAACCATGGTTTCTATATGATAAGTATCATTTTATTTTCTATTTTCAATATACTTATCATATTCTTCTTCTTCTTCTTCTTCTTCAACAAGAAGAAAGCTTGCTACCATCAATGGCAACATGAGAAAAAGAGTGAGAAATCCAATTCTAAAGTGAACCCACTTCCTATTTCTTCATCCTCTACCACTTGCCAAGTAGTATAGTGTGTTTTCTTCAAAAGTTTCATGACTTGGTGAAGTTGGAGCTTGATCTTGAGTTAACTCGACGTAGATCATCTTCGGCATCGAAGTCGACGACCTAGTCCGATCATTTCTCCGATGAAACCACCGCGAGAGTCTAGGATTCCGATGGGTACAGCGGAGGGACGTCATCACGGAGCTAGAGAGGTGGAGGACCGGATCTACAAAGGTTGTAGTCACTTTCCTTTAGCAATAAAGTCGTTTACTTGCTTGCATCGCATTATCATCTAGTTAACGATCCGTATTAGGGTTTGTAGGCACATGAATTTTTTTTGAATTGGCCATGTTTGATCACTTGTAGAACCTCATGGGTGTGCCTAGGAACCCTACAGTGGTATCAGAGCCTAGCTAGAGGCTTAGGCGATGCGTAGATGGAGTTAGAAGTCCGATCGAACTGAAACCCTAATGCAAATTCCTTCTCTGTACATTTTTTGAAATCAGGGATTTTGGAGAATTAAAAATATGCAGAAAAATCAGCAGGCGTTTCTAAGAATTACTGTGAAGCCCGTGCGCCTGATTCAATCAAAGCGCGGCGGAACCGCGGCATTAGCATGGCTAATGCGGCGGTTCCACGGCCACTTAGTTGCTTCTTCAATTGATTTTTGCACAGTAATTCCTATATTTTGGTGCTGTATTTTCTGGGAATTTTTAAATCTTACTCAAGAATTGAGTTTTCTGGGTTGTATTGGGAGTTCGGAGATTCGATCGGATTGTCTAATTTTGTCTGTGTTTTTTCCGGGTATTTTTAGAGCATGTTAAAAAGTTCGACCGGATATAATTACCCACTTTTTCCCCTGCCGGGAAATTTCCAATTGTTGGATTTTTCCATAGTTTAACGACGTTCTGAGTAGTGCAAGTAACGCGATGGACCCTCTAGAAGACAACAAACCTTAACTCGATTATGTGACCGTCTTGAACTGCCCTTTGAACCTTAGGGTTTGGGGCAGTACGGCGTGCCACATGTGAGGCGTTGGCTTGACCCTTCTACGGCTGGACCGTTGGTACTGAGGCATGCAGTGAATGTCTTTGAACTTATTTCATGTGTTGAGCTGTTTCGGGAAAACTTGGGTGTTCGATTGTTCGATCGGAAAGTTTAACATTTTCTATCTTATCCGGAATGTGATACAATAATTGGAATTCACAAGAAGTTATGAGATAACTGAATGAATGTTATAAATCTAGCGGTTTAGTCTCACTTGATCGGTTGCCACGGAATTTTGATGTGATCAAAAGTCCGTCGCAATCACGTAGCGTACGCGGATACTCGCCGGGTAAACTTAATAGACAGCCTCACCCCATAGCCCCGACCAAGTGACTGTAGGAGAACCCCGTCGCCGAAAGCATCCATTCGGGTGCTCGCGGCAGCGGTGTTCCGCCTTGGTGCACTTCGTCGACGGCGTCGGGGGTGCGGCCGCCTACTAAAGTTTGCGACGAGCATTCGTACAGGATGTCGGGAATCTTGTTGAATTGCCCGACCTGATATTGAAAAGAGTTTTCGATAATGAGACTAAAATGCGGGGTTTATAATTGTTAGGCATGCGATGTCTAAGTATTTCATTTGATTAGGCATGCGATGTCTAAAGAGTTTGCGGATTCCAACTGTTGTAGTTTTACACTTTCTTTTCTGTGACCGTAAGTGTAATATGTGATATCTCCGGTTTCGTTGCTATATGTCAACGACAATTGGGACGCGCATATTTACTTACGTTGATGACATGTGATGTTATGTGTTGCTGGATATGTTATATTGGATCGCCGTGTTTGAATAGCCGGGGGTTTTTTATGTGAGATGAGTGTTTTTCAATTTCATTCATGTAAAAACTTGTATGCAATATTCTTTTATTGGGGCACTTCCAGGTTGCGGATGATGTCACCATTTGTATATTATTTACTTTTCCGCATTAGGATGACCCAAGGAGGGGAGCATAAGTAACCGGGTTCTAGGGTCCAGTGGGAGACCATCTCGAGGAGTCGAGTCCGAGTCTTCTAACCCTAGAATTGGTAGGGTTGCTTGCCGCTCTCGTAGGGGTCTAGGGGTGTGGGATTGGCTATTCATCACGACCGTGGAATCCGTGTTTTATACTGGCTCGTATTGAAAACACGGACGTCCTAGTATATCCAATATTTTATATGATATTTTCTGCTGCGTTATCTGTGATGTGATCATGTGATTTATTCAGATAGATATTATATATAGTATATATGATATATTATATAGACGTTGCTTATGTTTTACACCCGCGCTAGCCCTGCCTCACTCTGGCGTTAGTTACCTAACCTAACGGTGCAGACGGGACATCGAGGCGAATGCGGATGGCATAAGCGTACATTATATTTATCTGTGATGTTTAGGTGGACTTAAATGATGGGATATTCATTAATGAGATTAATGAAAGAAAATAAACCTAATTGATGTTGTGGAATCGAATTTCAAAAATAAAACAGGTAGCTACAGTTCTTGCTTTGCATCGCGGTGTTCATTATAGAACATCTTGCACCTTATTCGATGAGGAAAGGACCGAGATCCCTTCACCGGGAGTGACTCCTTTAGCAATAACTGGCAGATGCTACAACCCTCGGTTTGTCTTTTGATTGCTTCTATAGTTTCTGCTTTGCACAGTGATATATATGATATATCCTGCATCTCATTCGACGAGGAAAGGGCCGACGATCCCTTCGCCGGGAGTGACCCCTTTAGCAAAACTAGAAAAGCCTAAAAAACATTCCATTTAAAAACCATTTGATTCCGCAACGAGATCAAGTTCAAAGCGTTAAAGGTTTTCATAAAAACCATCCACAACCCTCCGTCATTTTAGGAAGTAGAGTACTTAGTATTCGTGCTACGTTTGTCGACCATAGCCGATGCGTAGTGTGCGGTAGCTAAGTGATGTCTTCCTATACAGCATATGATGCGATTAGTTAGGACAGTCATGTGACTTTGTTGATCTTAGCCAAGGGTCATGTAGGTGGGTCTAACTAATCACGAAATGACGGGTAGAACTTGACTAGTGCTTATGATTTGTTGACCTTAGCCAAGGTCATAGGTGCTAGGGGTAAAAACCATTATCGGGAGTTTCAAGTGTTGAAACTTGCAATGAGATTGCATACCTTCTATGTGATAGTTGGATTCCGATACCCACTGTGAGTAATTGTTACTCCTGGGAGAGTTTTTCACTTTGCAATTAGCCGATCAAGTAGGTGTCTAGAAAGGTGTCAACGGGGTTACGCCTCTGGGAAAACGAGGTTTACTGTAATTAGGTCCGTGCGAAAGCACGGGGAACCTCCCTCAAAGTACCGACACTGGCCTGGCTGAAAGATTGGCGAACTTGTAAAGTGTAATTAATCCCGGCTAGTCTTTCCTTTTAAGGTTTGAAGGAAGATTTGATAAAAACAGTGGGAGCCATCCTGATTAGATAAAATATATAACCAATCTGATCTTGCAAGAGCGCACGCAGAGTGTTTTCTTCTCTCTCTCTCCAGGTAGCGACCATATCACGCCTTAATCAAGATAATAATATGGATGTATTGACCGGACCCGCTTGTTATACTGAGCTGGGGAACGTTGGTCCCGCTCCAACTTATAATTGTTATAAGACAGAGCAGGAAATGGGGAATACCAGAATTCCTATGCCGCCCTAACGAAGAAAGTGCATATGATGCATCTCCTTCGGGTGTGTTCATTATACAGAACTGTTTCTCAGTATCCTCTACATCCTGGGTATCTGATACCGGATCAGGATCCCAGATATGTAATCTGTTACATAGGGCTACAGAAAGGCAGAGAACTGAGAACGGGTGATAAGTTTCATGAGACAGAAAATGGGGCAAGTGTTGCAGCCAAGTCTGTTGGTCACTGTCACCCTGTATTACCAATACATTGATTATGAACAAATGCTATTAAATACCAAACCTGATATACAAAATCATATCGGTCTCTTTATAAGTAAAGAAATGATAAAATTTTGTATTGTTGGATAATGTTTTGAACATTTCCTATATCAAAAGTTGATCGGTTCAGGCACGTTATCTAAAAGCATTGATGTTCTAAATCAAACTACAGTTCCTAGTATACAGAACACACACAAGAGGAAGAGTTCAGAAATGAACGAATCATTCTTGAGGCATTGTAGACTAGGTCATATCAATGCGACCCGACTGGCTAAAGTTACATTTTAGATGTATATTTAAATCAGTTTGAATTTACATCTTGTGAAACTTGCCAGTCATGTCACAAAGACTAAATGACCATAGCTCTGTTTATTGGAAACAGAGAAAGAGTTAATGAACTCTTGGGACTGATACATGATGATGTATGTAAGGTCTCCTGTCTATACATGCCAGGACTGGTTATTTATACTTCATTACGTTCTCTGATAATCTCTCAAGATTCAGACATATGTTCCTGTTGAAACACAAGTCCGAACCTTTTGAGATATTCACAGAATATAAGTTAGAAGTAGAGAACCAAAATATGGGTAAAAGTATTATGTCCTTTGATGAAATCAAGGATGAGAATACTTGAGCACGGAAATCCTGGACTATTCTAAAGGAGAATGAGATTCTCTCTCAACATTACTCCTCCGTATACACCATAGCACGATGGTATATCGGGGCGGAGCAATAGCACCCTATGTGATATGGTGTGCTCTATGATGAGTACTATTGAGTTACCTATTTCCTTTTGGGGTTGTGCACTTGAGAAGCCGCATACCTATTGAATTAGGTTCAAGTCAGATCACTGCCTACCACTCCATATAAGATATGGTATGGGAAGAGCCTATCTCTTAAGTAAATTAAGATTTGGGGTTGTCCGGCCTATGTCAAAAGCAAAATCCGGACAAGATCGAGGCAAGGTCAGTTATGTAGAACTGGAAAGGTTCCAGCTATACAAACTGCAGCTGATGATTTGACAGAACCAAAGGATTCAGTAGTTCCCGACGAACCTCAGCCTCTCCGCCGATCTGGTAGGGTTCCTCATCTGCTTGAGAGATACTTCGGTTTCTCGATGACAGTGGGAGCGAGGATTGCATCATGAGATGATGACCCAACTAGATTCGAGCAGGCCATCGAGAGTAGGGACTCTGTAAGAATGGCTGGATGCTTAGCAATCTGAGATGGAATCCATGTACACCAGCAAAGTATGGACTTTGGCTGCTATATCTGAAGGGTTAAATCCCCATCAGGAGCAAGTATATCTTGAGAAGATTACTTGGTGTAGATGGAAAAGTTGAAGATTTTAAAGCTAGACTTGTTAAAGGTTTTCGTCATCAACCAGGCGTGGATAATGATGAAACCTTTTCCAGTAGCTATGCTTAAGTCTATCCAGATCCTACTTGCCATTGCTACATACCATGACTACGATATCTGGTGGTTGGGTGCCACGACAACTTTTCTAAATAATGATTTAGAAGAGAACGTCTATAAGTACACAGCCAGAGGGCCTCGTAGACAGTGGGAGCAGCAGAAACATATGCAAGTTGCTTTACAGAATAAAGCAGGTATCGCGGAGTTGGAACGTCTGTTTTGATGTGGTAGTCAAAAAGTTTGACTTCATCAAAATAGTAGATGAACCTTGTATGTACAAAAAGGTAGTATGGAGTATGGTGATGATCCTCGTAGAGTACGTGGATGACATACTCTTGATAGGAAAGGGGTTTCCTATGCTACGAACGGTCAATCTCCTCTTATCACAAGGATTCTCCAAATAGGATAAAGGTGAATCACTGGAAAGGTTCCAGGGTGATAAGGATGACTGAGTGTCAGTCGCAGGCATTGTCTTTACCCTCAGTAAAGGGGTGGTATGTTGGAAGAGTTCCAAGCTAGATACCGTGGCTAACTAGACGATAAAGGCTGGTAACATCGCTATTGAAGATACTACCAAAGAGACAGTTTGGGTGTATATTGGTTCATAAGATGAACTAGGTTCCTACCATTGTGTGACAATGGAAGTGTGGCTTTGGCCCTGGAACCTTGGTCCCATCAGTGACCCAGACATATTCTAAGGCAGCATCACCTGATCATGGAGATAGTTGATCTCCAGGGTGATCGAGGTTAGGAGAGTAGACTCAGAGGACAACACGGCGGATCCACTCACAAAGGCTTTTTCCCAGAGAGAGACTTATATGGGATGGTTGAGTATGTGATACTGCAACTACTGCTACAGATGGCCCTAGTGCAAGTGGGAGATTGTTGGTTATATGTATGCCCTAGAGGCCATTACTGTACATTGGATGTATATTGTAGTGGATGCTGGGACATATATAGGTCGGACTTTCTTGCTCGACATGATAGTACGCTATCTGGTTACTCTTTATCTTAACATGTATACTTTCTGTCTCTCTATTACATGTTGATAAAGCCCTTAGGATGTGTACTCGACTTTCAGGACTATGATGTAGATCATACTAGTGGGGCCTGGGTAGTCCATGAGTACATCCTTCAATGTTCCTAGTCGTGGGAATATCGAGACGGGGCATCGATATTCCAGAGTAGACTAGCGTATATCTTCTCGACTCATGTGATGGGCGATGGATGATCCCATATCCATTGGTGTTTAACATCAGAGATGGCATGCGGGTGCTCAGTGGAGACTGGGTACACTGAACGGACTCGCCGAGAACTCCCAGATGGTATTATACCTCACGTCAGATGGCAGTTCTCTGGTGACACTGGTACAGCTTAGTCTGTTGACCCGAGATCGTCATAGAGTCTTGTGTGTCTCCCACTGTGCTTTGATTTCCACCCTACCACGGCTCTACTGAGTCATGCAAACAGGTGGTTTTTGGGTACAGTCCCGATTCACATGGAGGCAATGAGCGATAGGAGGGGATTCGGCTCTCTCGGTATTGGGGGTTGATGTTGCGCTATGCACGACTGGCCATAACAGGAAATCCCTGGCCAGGATTGCTGTGATATACTGGTAAGAGTTATCAGTAGTTTCACGATTGTTATGGACCTCACGTCGGCATGACTTATCGAGCTATTGGGGTCTGACGTTTACCACCCCTAGGCGAGATATGCGACATATCAGACGAACAGACCGGACTGTATGGTAAGTGTTACTGGTTGGATTCACAGGAGTGTGAGCGGGCTTGCTCGTCGATCTTCTGATCGCTCATTACCCGGGTGGCCGTTACGTTTAGCAGACCGCTTGCGGCTTGTGGGTGTTTGATATGATCATCATCTGCTGCCGGCGTATTGACGAGTCTTTAGAGTCCTACACAGAGGTTTCCTGGCTCAAGCGAAACGAAATAGGAGCGCATATGAGATATATGCGGGACCGAGAATAATGCGTGTATATAATACCGTACTTACTTGATGTGCACATTGTATATATGATATAGTTTTGTGCACTAGTTTGTATCATGTTTGATGATACATGCTAACTTGGGTGTGTATGATTAAACCATGGTTATGTTAATGGTTAGGGTTTTGATTTACTTATCTATTTATTTTTATTTATTCATTTTAAGGCAAGAAACAAAAAGGGTGGCTTCTTTTGTTTTTTCCTTGAAACTTCATGAAGCTTTGAAGCTTTGACCATTTTGTTTCTTAGCCTTAACCTAACCATTAAACCTAACCCTAGTTTATTCTCTACACTTAACCATGGTTGCTATATGATAAGTATCATTTTATTTTCTATTTTCAATATACTTATCATTTTCTTTTTCTTCTTCTTCTTCTTCTTCAACAAGAAGAAAGCTTGCTACCATTAATGGCAACATGAGAAAAAGAGTAAGAAATCCAATTCTAAAGTGAACCCACTTCCTATTTCTTCATCCTCTACCACTTGCCAAGTAGTATAGGGTGTTTTCTTCATAAGTTTCATGACTTGGTGAAGTTGGAGCTTGATCTTGAGTTGCCTCGACGTAGATCATCTTCGGCATCGAGGTCGACGACCTAGCCCGATCATTTCTCCGATGAAACCACCGCGAGAGTCTAGGATTCCGATGGGTACAGCGGAGGGACGTCATCACGGAGCTAGAGAGGTGGAGGACCGGATCTACAAAGGTTGTAGTCACTTTCCTTTAGCAATAAAGTCGTTTACTTGCTTGCATCGCATTATCATCTAGTTAACGATCTGTATTAGGGTTTGTAGGCACATGAATTTTTTTTGAATTGGCCATGTTTGATCACTTGTAGAAACTCATGGGTGTGCCTAGGAACCCTACACGGGGTCCCCTTCTTCATTAGATGACTGTAAGGACGGCATTTTCCGGAGAGGTTGGTTATGAACCGCCGGATATACGCGAGCTTTCCTCGGAGAGACCGTAGTTGTTTGAGAGTTATCTGCGTGGGCATTTCCATAATCGCTTTGATCTTTGATGGGTCTATTTCGATGCCTCGGTGTTGTATGATGAATGCTAGGAATTTGCCCGAAGAGACTCCAAACACACATTTTAAAGGATTCATCTTCAGATTATACTTCCGAAGACGTTGGAATACTATGTTCAAATGTTCCCAATGCTCCTCATAAGATTTTCTTTTTACCATAAGGTCGTCAATATAGCATTCGACAATCTCGTGTATGAGGTCATTGAAGATCTTCGTCATGGCCCTCTGATAGGTAGCGCCAGCGTTCTTCAAACAGAAAGGCATATTACCCTGTAGCAGAGTATACCCAACGGAGTCCAGAAGGCAGTGTGCTTTTGGTCTTCAGGATGCATTTTTATTTGGTTATACCCTGAAGATCCATCCATGAAAGAAAAGACCTCATAGGTAGACGTGTTATCTATCATCATCTCAGTAACTGGTACTGGAAAATCATCCTTTGGGAAAGCTTTGTTGAGGTCCTGAAAGTCTATGCAGACGCGTACCCAATCTTTATATGTGAAGCAGTCTTCAAGAGGATGTTCTATTGCTCGATAATCGGAGCAATAATCCGCGTGATGGACCTCATTTATCTGTTCGGGGTACCGAGGCTCCTAGAGCGTCATTATTTAATGCTTCATGACAAGGTGGAATATTTTCCTTGTCCTTTCTTAAGGGAAAGAGTATTCCTGACCCATCTTCTTCATAAAAGATCGATTCTAGCTGAATTTTTCTCGATTAAGTGGCTTCTTGGATCCGCTTCGCTGTTTTGGAGTGTCATTCTCGTTCTTCACCTTGGTTTTGGCCCTGTTTCGAGCTTTTCTCTTGTTGCGAGAATGTACAGCGGGCTGATGGTGAAGGGCGTCGCAATCTTCTCTTTCTATAGACCGCTGAGTGAGACGCTGCGTCCTGGCCTTCTCGTAAATAGCTATTTCGTGACTGTGATCATCCTGAACCTTTTGACCGGCTTCCCTTATTAGCTTATCAACTTGCTCTTTGAACGACATACTTGACGTTCTTATAGCAGGATTTTGCTCCCTTTCAACGTTAGCGCTATCTGGAAAAACATTCCCCTCATCACCGGAGCTATTTATGATGCGATAACTATGGAATCGCTCCCGTTTCTTAGACTGAATGTATCCAAGCCCAGTCGTCTCTATCCTTCCGTTGGGCATCTTTTGCCGAGTCCCGGGAACGTCCCAAATTTTGTTGTAGAACCGGGCTTGTCGAGCGGTTTGTTCGAAGGGTATGCCTTGGAATCGTAATAGCCTTTTCAATCCCTCTGCATAATATCTGGGCAGACAGATTGGTTGAAGTCTGTCAAGCGCAAGCTCGGCACCATGCCAGACTTCTTTTTCCGCTTCGGTCTCCGTAGATTGATTGAAGAGAATCGCCTTTTCACCTCTTCACCTGGGAGGGACGTAAAAAGTCTGCAACTCTTTTACGCTGTATGTATCAAGCGCATCAAGTTCTTTATAATGTCGTAGCGGAACCATGGTGATTTATAAACTCTGATCAGCTCCAGTAATGGCTTGTGTTAACGGTCGAACAGAAAATACGGCATTGGCCTCGTCCTCAGAGTCCCTGCCGAAAACCAAAATAGGAGTAGATGGTCTGGGCCTATTAGCTCCCCCGTAACGGTGTACTCAAGGCCGTCTTTGAAATACTTCATACACTGGTCTTGTGTAGAAGGGATGACGTTGTACTCGTATAACCAAGGCCTGCCGAGTAGAGAGTTGTAGCAAGTCTTGGCATTAATGACATGAAATTTGATGTCAGTGACGAGCATCCTGAAGCGTAATATTAGTATTATGAACCCGAGCGTCCGTGATGACTGTGAATCGAACCCCGAGATGGTGATTTTGTCTCGAGCCAGGTGCTGAACGTTCATGCAAATCTCCTTCAGCACCTTCACGTTGAGGAGGTTGACAGAGGATCCATTGTCGACAAGGATTTTTCCTATCTTGATGTCGTGGCAATACCCAGTGACGTATAGCGGACGGTTATGCTCGCACGTTCCAAGGAGGAGATCTTCATCGCTGAATGTGATGTCAGCTGTGTGAACCTCTGCTAATTCATCTTTTATCCTTTCTTCTACAAGGAAAGCTTGAAATGGATCAAGCTCTTGTAATGCCTTGATCAAAGAATCCCGCGTCTCATTGGACAAGAAGAGAGCATCTAATATGCTCAGTTATGAGGGCATCTTCCTCAGATGTGCTAGGGCATTGTAATCCAACTTGTTCGTTCTAGGTGGGTCCTTGGCTGCGAGCTCTTTAACGACTCTATCATCAAGGGTGATTTCCCCAATGACTTTTTCTTTCCCCTTGTCTCTTTTACTCAAACCTTTATTTGTAGGTCCGAGCTTCTTCTCAGGCAGCGTGCGGTTATGCAGCTGAATGTTCTCTTAGTTCTTTTCCTCCCCTTCTTTTTCGGAGGTGGAGTTCTTGAAGAGAGGGCCGATCGTCATTTCTTCCTCAGAATCGCTCCTGAAAGTAAGAACGTGGAGTTTTTCACTTTCTTGACTGGTATCAACCATATGAAAGTTGCCAGTCATTTTCTCACGTGCACTTATCGAACTTCTTTGTTGTTGACGAGCTTCGCGTTTCATCCTTTTGAAGTGCTGTTAATGGGAAACGTATCCTTGCCACCACTTCTTGAAGGCACTGCATTCCTCGGTAGGGAGAGTGACCCTCCGATGGTATAAGCAATAGTTCAGATGTGAATCCTCTCCGTTGAGGCTTATGACCCCGGACGTGTTTCCTTTGAGAGGCAGCAACTTCATTCCCACTGACAAGGCTTTGGCGAACCGTTTCTCTGTCTTGATCCAGCCCTTGTTAGCCCCAGGTGTGCTTTTATTTGGTCGGAGTACTTAACCTCTCCTTCTTGCCGCAGCTTCTTCGTCCTGACGCTGACACTTATCATTTTTGTATATGGCTATTTCGCGTTCTCGGTCAGCTTTGCTTTTTCGAAAGGCTTCGTTTAATAACCTATCGATTGGGTCTTCTGATAGTTCCAGGTATTTTAGCGCTGCCCCTGCCCCCAGTTCCTCTGCGTTTCTTTCCAACGCCGAGGGAGCTTCTTTGACATTTGACGACGAATGGGAGACTACGTGGCAACTTGCTACATATTCCTGGGTTTCTTCTGATGAGTCATTTCCCTCATCATCATCATCACTATCTCCATTCTCAAGGATATGCTTGAGAAACTCTTCGAGAGTGACTGGGGTCTGCGCCTTCTGATTGTACTCCTCCAGCGCATCGATATGCTTTCACAGGTCCGTGCGCTTGTCGTCATACTCGGCAGGCTGCACAGGCTTCTTGGTCTTCTTCTTTTTCTTCGAAGACTTGACCTGGGGGGTTTTCCCCTTATCAACTGTTTTCGGTGTGGAACGCGGTTTCAGTATCCCTTCAATGATCTCGGGCTCCAGCGGGCTTTTCCATCTGATCGCCGGACATGCCTGAAGATCTTTCAGCATTCTTTTGGTTTTAGCTGAAAGGACAACTTCCCATGGAGCTTCTTCCACGAGCAAGCATGATGCCCCTGGCATGTCTACCTTCTTAGGAGAATGCTTCTGTGGTGGGTTGAACCTCTAGTTCTCCGATAGCGCAAACTTCCCTTGTTGGTACTGATTCTCGACCCAGTTTTTGAAGACGTAGCAATTCTCAATTGGGTGGCTCACCATCCTGTGATAGGAGCAATAGTTGGGGTTGTTGACGTTGCCAGGTTGCGAAGGATGTCGTGGGTAAGGCAACATGATTAGTTTGTTGCACACTGCTGTTCACACCATAATATTGTATTATTATATTCCCCATTCTTATTCTTTTTATAAATAAACGGGTGCTTTTGACGCATGTCTGCTACATGTTACAGGTTACAGGTTCTTGGATCTAAAACAGTGAAAACAATGAAAAGATGATGCAAAAGTGGACTTTGACCGACAAACAGAAGACTCTTGATCAAGCTTACACAAAAGAACAGTACAAGGCAACGTAAGGTCCAAGATTACAAAGCGAACGATTAAAGTCCATTACAAATACTCACTGGAAGATCTGGAGAAGACCCAGAAGCCCAATGGAGAAAAAAAGTAAAGAAATAAAAAGCCCAAAGAACCAGGAATCAGCTCAGGAAAGATGGTGAGTTGAACTCACAAATGGGCCGCGGAACCGCGGCCCAAGCCAGCCATTGCCGCGGTTCCGCGGCCGTCCTATGCCCGTACTTGATGAAATTTTACCAAATTACTTTGGCGGCTCTGAAAAGATTTCCTAAGGGCTAGTTTTGTAATTTCAGACATGCGAAACAAATGTAACCCTAGGGTTTCCTATTCTTTATAAATAGGAACTCTAAAAATTGTAACTCTTTATGCCTCCCTTTAATGAATAAAATTTAGAAATCTTTTGGAGAGCATCGGTGCCTCTCTTTAATTCAGAAATTCAGATCTGACAACCCTGCTTTGATGTTTGGAGAGAGCCATCTGTAAGTAATTTAATTTCTTGCTCTAGTGTAGATTTCAATTCCTTGCCCTAGGTAGATTTAATTTCATTCCTTAGGAACTTGTTTAGAGTTAGCTTTAGAGAAGGATTTTGAGAGATGAGATCTCTCATCCCTTTCTTGCCCACCAAACATTTACAATAGGACTCCATGCATACATGCACATACCGCTCCCTACGGCACCCTATCCCTCGAGGTAGCGGTGATACCGTAGTATAAAGGCCCGGGTGTGATGTTTTCCATGGAGGTTAGGGTAATGATCTCTAAAGGAAGGACAAGAACCTAGAGGAAGGAACACCTTCCCGAACGGATCTAATCCACTTTATTGATAATTACCATAACACCTAATTAGATCTTCATATGGGTATTGAAAGCGGTGAGATTTAATTACATTTCCAAACCATCCCTAAACCTAGCCCTAGCAAGAGTAGATCTAGATAATTACCCTAGGTTAATTAGGTTTTTAGATTTAATAATCAATCCGAACACCCTTCGGAATTAACTCGTTAGCGCGAATTGGAAATTCACAACATCCCTGTGGACCGACCCGTACTCACCGGCTAGCTGCAAAGCGACGCCGTTCTTGATTGCGGTTACAAATATTTTTGATCAATCTTTTAGAAAGCGCAAGCACGCTGAATCATACCAATCAAATGGCGCCATTTGATTGGTATGATTCAGCGTGCTTGCGCTTTCTAAAAGATTGATCAAAAATATTTGTAACCGCAATCAAGAACGGCGTCGCTTTGCAGCTAGCCGGTGAGTACGGGTCGGTCCACAGGGATGTTGTGAATTTCCAATTCGCGCTAACGAGTTAATTCCGAAGGGTGTTCGGATTGATTATTAAATCTAAAAACCTAATTAACCTAGGGTAATTATCTAGATCTACTCTTGCTAGGGCTAGGTTTAGGGATGGTTTGGAAATGTAATTAAATCTCACCGCTTTCAATACCCATATGAAGATCTAATTAGGTGTTATGGTAATTATCAATAAAGTGGATTAGATCCGTTCGGGAAGGTGTTCCTTCCTCTAGGTTCTTGTCCTTCCTTTAGAGATCCTTACCCTAACCTCCATGGAAAACATCACACCCGGGCCTTTATACTACGGTATCACCGCTACCTCGAGGGATAGGGTGCCGTAGGGAGCGGTATGTGCATGTATGCATGGAGTCCTATTGTAAATGTTTGGTGGGCAAGAAAGGGATGAGAGATCTCATCTCTCAAAATCCTTCCCCAAAGCTAACTCTAAACAAGTTCCTAGGGCATGAAATTAAATCTACCTAGGGCAAGGAATTGAAATCTACACTAGAGCAAGAAATTAAATTACTTACAGATGGCTCTCTCCAAACATCAAAGCAGGGTTGTCAGATCTGAATTTCTGAATTAAAGAGAGGCACCGATGCTCTCCAAAAGATTTCTAAATTTTATTCATTAAAGGGAGGCATAAAGAGTTACAATTTTTAGAGTTCCTATTTATAAAGAATAGGAAACCCTAGGGTTACATTTGTTTCGCATGTCTGAAATTACAAAACTAGCCCTTAGGAAATCTTTTCAGAGCCGCCAAAGTAATTTGGTAAAATTTCATCAAGTACGGGTATAGGACGGCCGCGGAACCGCGGCAATGGCTGGCTTGGGCCGCGGTTCCGCAGCCCATTGGTGAGTTCAACTCACCATCTTTCCTGAGCTGATTCCTGGTTCTTTGGGCTTTTTATTTCTTTACTTTTTTTCTCCATTGGGCTTCTGGGTCTTCTCCAGATCTTCCAGTGAGTATTTGTAATGGACTTTAATCGTTCGCTTTGTAATCTTGGACCTTACGTTGCCTTGTACTGTTCTTTTGTGTAGGCTTGATCAAGAGTCTTCTGTTTGTCGGTCAAAGTCCACTTTTGCATCATCTTTTCATTGTTTTCACTGTTTTAGATCCAAGAACCTGTAACCTGTAACATGTAGCAGACATGCGTCAAAAGCACCCGTTTATTTATAAAAAGAATAAGAATGGGGAATATAATAATACAATATTATGGTGTGAACAAATACCCCCAAACTTATCTTTTGCTCGTCCTCGAGCAAACTTATTTTTTATTCTCTACAAATACCTAACCACACTTTCGCAGGGAAACGCGATTGCACTGAGCACGTGCAACAAGCCGTTAAACCTCTAGGTGTCCCTAGTAGGAGGAGTGTTGTCTCCTGAGGGTTTTCAGCGGATTACACCCACAAAATCCTATCAACTCGGCCCATTGACTTTTGTTCTCCAATTAAGTTTTCTAACAAGGAATTCTATTATCTTTTACCCGTAAATTATCCACCCATATTCTTCACACTTCCCTATCATCTAACTTAAGATTATATATGTTTTGTAGACCTACTTAGCTTTCGACATCTCTTAAGTTTTCCTTCTAAAGTTCCATCTCCACTTAGGAATTTTTATCAACTTTACTAAAGATATAAGTTCTATTCTTCACTCCTTTCTCTCATCTAAATCCCAATCACATACCCCTACGTGTGTGTAAAGATCACCCCTACACTTGGAAATTCAAATCAAGCAATCGTACTCTCGTCCATTGTCCAAAGCACTTATTAATTGGTGAATTTTCGCTTTCACATCCTTCATGCGACTGTTAATACTTCCTGAGGTACCAACAACCGATTACAAGATGTGTTAGCACTTTAAAGCGTACTTCCTAGTATTGCAACACCCAAGGCTTTTAGCAGTGACTCCCAAACCAGTTGGTCTAAGGCACTAGGTGATGAAGCACCCTCGCTAAATATTTTTCTATTTTTACAGCCTTAAGTAATCACAAAAACCAGTGTCCATTTTTTATTTATTCACTTTTTTTTTCTTTTTATTTTCATTGTGCTAAGGACTTTAGACAAGAGTATTTCAAGGTCTCTTCTACTAATCCAAGTTTCAAGGTGCGTGTTTGTGCATTTTGTAGGGTATATGTTTTTAGAATCTAGACTTAAGCTAGGAATTATTTTTCAAACTTATACTCTAATAAAAGTTTTAATACTTTTCCTTCGTTTCGACTTAGCCCAAGAAGTGAACCCAAAATTTGCCTATTTCTAAATAAACTACAAAGACATATACTTTCTACCGCTAAACTTTAAGGAAGGTTATTTTTGGGGTTTTTAATTTACTAAATCTAAGATCTAGTTGTTCCTAACCAGTTAACCTATTTGTCAAACTCAAGTCAATTAGCCAAAATTGAATACATTAATTTTTATAATTTTTGAAATTTTTCAATTTTTATGGGTTTTTAAATAAGTATGCAAATGCAAAAATATGTACAAATGAATGCGAAGGAAGAAGACGTACCTAGCATACCATACCCCCAAACTTGAACTTGACAGTGTCCTCACTGTCATGCTAAACCAAGAGGGTCAAAATACCGGCACTTCCCTGTTTATTTATTTATAATTTTTTTATTTGTTTTGAAATTTTTTTTATTTTTTTTATAAAAGAAAACAAAAAATATATGTACATATATACAAAGGTCCCCCCAAACTTAAGCTTGGCCTTACACAAGCCAAAGATTAGCACCAACCATTCAAAAATCTTATCATGGTAAAGGTATAGTCGGTGCAAGAATGGGGTGGAGATGAAAGAGATGAAAAGCACGCGAGACCGTGTGGAAAGAAGAATGGTAGAATATGGTCTCGGTGGGGGAGAAGAATGGCGAAAAGAAAAAGGAAGTGGAGTACGATCTTGAGGGTGTAAATTGAGTGAATAAATTAGCGCAATATGTGATGACCGATATGTTAAAAGCGATTGCGCTAACCTATCAACTCGTCGTGCAATGGGGTCAAATCCCTCAAGATTCGCAAGAAAACATGGGTACGCCGAACTTGGTATAGTAGATGAAAGCGTAACGTTCACTTGTTCGGTCGGAACAATGGGAAAGACGAAAGGGAGTGAATTAGGGATAATATCTTTCTCACCGTAGTAAACTGTTTCGAACTTGAAAGATTCCATTAATGGTTCGAAACTAGTATAATCAACCGAATCTGATGGCTCATCTGAAAATGTAAAGGACTCAAACTCGGGCGGTGAGACTTCAATATCGTCCGAAAAAGTGAAACACTTGTAAGTGTCATCGGCTGTGAGAACTGTGTCAGATTCAAAGGAAAAGTTTTCAAGCTCACAGTCGTCAAGCGTGAAATGAGGAGTGGTCGGAACGATGGAAAAAAGGGAGGGTGATTTAGGTAAAGGTTCAAGAGGATGAATTGGAAAATCCGACACATCAAAGAAAAATGGTTCAACCTCAATATGATCCTCACTACTCTCCTCAATATTATCCTCATAATTCTCCTCAATATTTTCCTCAAAAATTTGCTTATCCATGCCAATATCATCAAAATCAAGACGCATATGAAGTTCGGGAGAAATATTTAATAACTCGGGATGATGATTTGAACATAAAATTTCAATTAAATCGACAGGTTCATCATCCGAAATATTCCTGACGTCTATATCCTCAATCAAGTGAAAATCAATTTTCTTAGACACCTCATCAAAAGCATGGATATTTATCGATTTAGGTTCTAGATGGGAGGTGTAAAGATCGAAAGGATTAGGTGTGGTTTCACTAGAAAGGGGTTCTTCCCAATTTGGCAAATCAAACACTACAAAGTCGCACAACTCGTTTTTATTTTGAACTTGTGAATCATTTAGGACATTCGATGGAAAACTGGAGTTGTCGGCTTCAATTGGGTAATGGTAGGTTTGATTTGGAAATCCTCTCATATTCTCTTTCTGTCCAACCGCCTCCTCATACATTGAAAAATTTGGGGCTAGCGGGAAACTAGCTACCGGTTCACTGGGTTGCATAAGGGCGGCCACGGACGCTTCCACATTACTAACCATTTTGTTTGTTGCTGCGATATACGCCTCCAACGCCTCTTCCAAACTAGACTTTGGTGGTAAGGGGGTTTCGGGAAAAGATTCGAAATTGTGTGGATATGCAAAACTCCCAACAGACTGTGTAGAATCAATGTCTAGTGAAGGTGGTAAGGTCGGGTAGGACTGGTAGGAAGTGGGTGGTAGGACAGGGGTAGGGTCTACATGTGGATAAAAATGTGAATAATCTTGTGGATCCCTAGAACTAGATGTGTGGAGAGGGGTGAATGATCGGCTGCGAGATTGAGCAATGTGCTCAGCAATGGACATCGGCCTAGGAGTGTCAGAAGGACTCGAAAGAGTGGTATCAACATATGGAAGTGGTGAAGGTTGACTTGGTTGACACAAAGCGGGTTGAAAAGTCAAACTGTTTCTCCTAGACTCCTCTATGTGATCTTTCAAAGATTTTTTAGGCACGGATGGATCGTCTTTAAATTGACCGAACACATTGACATATGACGCAAAATTAGGTTCGGGATACCAAAGTTCGGCTAATGATTTATTGTGTGGGGTACCCATGTTAGAAGAAGAAAAGTGACGAGAAGGAAGGTTGGGTGGTGCAAGGATTTATTTGGGGCTAAAAAATTTTGCAAGTTCTATAAAATATTTGTCCTTTTTATTTTCATTTTTCATTGATTTTTTTCTTTCTCTTTATTTGGAAAAATTTTGTTGCAAAAAGATTTTAGAGAAAAGATATGCAACAGCAAAATATTTTATAGAAAAGATATGCAACAGCAAAATATTACTTGCAATTGGTTATTATTTGAAGCATATCACAAGAATCTTTATTTGGAAAAATTTGTTGCAAAAAGATATTCGAGAAAAGATATGCAACAAAAAAGATTACTTGCAATCAATTTCAATTTTGAGCGGGGCCCAAAAATCCTGCACAAGACTGTTATATGGAAGGGAAAATAATTTTAAAGTGCACAAAATCCTGCAGGAATTTTTCAGAAAATATATTTCAAAAATTACAGAGGAGAAACAGAAGATCTTACAGAAAAATTTTCAGAAGAAGATGCCACTGTACCGCCGCCTTTCCGCGGTAAAAACGCGTTTGTGCCGCGTTTTCGCGGCGAGATTGTCGGCTCGAGTCCCCAAAAAATTTTATATGCTCTGATTCTACTAGAAGGCCGCGGTTCCGCGGCCTAAGGTTGGTTTTTGCCGCGGAATCGCGGCAGTTTGGGCGGTTCACTGCTTCAAAAAAAATCCAGTGTTCTGTTGTTTAAAATATCTTCTGTTCCGATACCCTGTTTTCCGTTTTGCTTTCTGGAAATTTCCAGATCCGAATTTGTATATCCTGCAAAAAATTCAACCACAAAGTATCCTTCCAAAAATAATAAATTATATATATTTTTATATTTTTTTGATTTTTCAGATTTTTATGATTTTTTAAATTTTATGATTAACCCGAAATTGCGAAAAGAAAATTCTACGCCATCCCCGGCAACGGCGCCATTTGATTGGTATGATTCAGCGTGCTTGCGCTTTCTAAAAGATTGATCAAAAATATTTGTAACCGCAATCAAGAACGGCGTCGCTTTGCAGCTAGCCGGTGAGTACGGGTCGGTCCACAGGGATGTTGTGAATTTCCAATTCGCGCTAACGAGTTAATTCCGAAGGGTGTTCGGATTGATTATTAAATCTAAAAACCTAATTAACCTAGGGTAATTATCTAGATCTACTCTTGCTAGGGCTAGGTTTAGGGATGGTTTGGAAATGTAATTAAATCTCACCGCTTTCAATACCCATATGAAGATCTAATTAGGTGTTATGGTAATTATCAATAAAGTGGATTAGATCCGTTTGGGAAGGTGTTCCTTCCTCTAGGTTCTTGTCCTTCCTTTAGAGATCCTTACCCTAACCTCCATGGAAAACATCACACCCGGGCCTTTATACTACGGTATCACCGCTACCTCGAGGGATAGGGTGCCGTAGGGAGCGGTATGTGCATGTATGCATGGAGTCCTATTGTAAATGTTTGGTGGGCAAGAAAGGGATGAGAGATCTCATCTCTCAAAATCCTTCCCCAAAGCTAACTCTAAACAAGTTCCTAGGGCATGAAATTAAATCTACCTAGGGCAAGGAATTGAAATCTACACTAGAGCAAGAAATTAAATTACTTACAGATGGCTCTCTCCAAACATCAAAGCAGGGTTGTCAGATCTGAATTTCTGAATTAAAGAGAGGCACCGATGCTCTCCAAAAGATTTCTAAATTTTATTCATTAAAGGGAGGCATAAAGAGTTACAATTTTTAGAGTTTCTATTTATAAAGAATAGGAAACCCTAGGGTTACATTTGTTTCGCATGTCTGAAATTACAAAACTAGCCCTTAGGAAATCTTTTCAGAGCCGCCAAAGTAATTTGGTAAAATTTCATCAAGTACGGGCATAGGACGGCCGCGGAACCGCGGCAATGGCTGGCTTGGGCCGCGGTTCCGCAGCCCATTGGTGAGTTCAACTCACCATCTTTCCTGAGCTGATTCCTGGTTCTTTGGGCTTTTTATTTCTTTACTTTTTTTCTCCATTGGGCTTCTGGGTCTTCTCCAGATCTTCCAGTGAGTATTTGTAATGGACTTTAATCGTTCGCTTTGTAATCTTGGACCTTACGTTGCCTTGTACTGTTCTTTTGTGTAGGCTTGATCAAGAGTCTTCTGTTTGTCGGTCAAAGTCCACTTTTGCATCATCTTTTCATTGTTTTCACTGTTTTAGATCCAAGAACCTGTAACCTGTAACATGTAGCAGACATGCGTCAAAAGCACCCGTTTATTTATAAAAAGAATAAGAATGGGGAATATAATAATACAATATTATGGTGTGAACAACTGCCAGCTCGAACAGTCTCCTCGTCTTATCACGGGGAAACGAGTAAGCACGTCCTAGCATTTCTTCCAGGGATATATGCGGACGCATGTTGTTTTGGCGAGTAACTGGCTTCAGGTCACTTGGCTGTTGTTCAGTGTTGGCAATGAAGGCTGCTTTCCCTTTACCCTTGGCATTTCGAGGGTCCATTTTTGAGGAGGAAGGTCCGTGGCCTATCTGGTCTATTTGGGCCAGCTTGTCAATCAACGCCTGGAAGGTGGTCGGCTTGAAGAACTTCATGAACTGGGACACGGTCACTTGAGGATCAAGGGTCCCAATGAACATGCCCACGGCAGGAGATTCTTCGATGCGCTGTTCACATTTTGACCATAGGTTCCGCCACTGGATTGCGTATTGGACCCAGGTCTCTCCTGACTTCACCCTGGCATTGATTAATGCTGTGATCGGGGTGTGTTCGCTTGCGCTTGTGAACCGCTGTGTGAACAGCAATTCCATTTCTGTGAATGTTTTGACGGAGTCATTTGGGAGCTCCGAATACCATTCGAATGTTGTTTCCGACAGGCTGCCAACGAACTGGCAAAACAGCAATTTGTCGTCGCTTCCAGTATTGCCGTACAAAGCTCTGAACTGAGCAACGTGCTGATGAGGATTGCCTATCCCTTTGTACACATGGAACTTGGGGATCGTATATCCCGGCGGGTACTTGATTTGATCGTACCAGCCCGTGTACGGTCTCCCAATTCTAACGACTTGGCCATCCGCTTCGTTTGCTTGATGAGCTCATATTTGTTGAGCTATGTAATCGTCAAAGGAAGCTTTGGAGATCGTTTCCTCCCTGGCCACTGATAGAGCCGGAAGAGGGTTTGATATTTCCCCTCTGTCGTCCTCGATGATTATCGATGGATCTTCGGCTGGAGCTTCTGGTTGAATCATTATTCTAATATGTCCTGGAATAGAAGCGCCATTTGCTTTATATTAGCAGCTTGTTCCGTGGCCTCCTTGTCTTTTCTTTCTAGCACCCTTCGCAGGAACTCTGTATCGGTTTCCTGCTCTTGGCGATGTTCACTTGATGATTCCGGACTTTCTTTCTGTCCGGTGAGTGCTGCCTTTGTCGTCAGCATCTCTTGGAGCTTTTATTGTTGCTCTTTAGCTTTTGTCAACGACCGAGTTTGCGGTCGATGACCTACGGAAGCACGACTTTCCTCTTTCTCGGAAGCCATGTAGACCGTATGGATGATCATGCCCTCAGACTTGAGGCATTTGGGTCTATCGCCTTTGGAATTTGCCGCCGATGGTGGGAGATTCTCCAGCCTCACGCTTTTGTGGGAGGTCGAAATTGAAGGAGCCGTTGTAACAGGTACCGGTGTTGAGGACGTCCCTCTCTGTATGATGGAGGGATGGTCCTCCTTGTAGGGTTTCTAGGCACTCTTATGGAGTCTCACAAGTGATCAAACATGCACAAATCAAATTTTACGGGTGCCTACAAACCCTAATACGGATCGTTTACTAGATATCTAGGCGAAACAAGCAAGTAAATGGAAATGTATCTAAAGGGAAGGGACTACAACCTTTGTAGATCCGGTCCACCACTTCCTAAGCTCCGCGATGATCTCCCTCCGCTGTCCAAATCGAATTCCGAACTCAAGTATCGGCTTCGTCGAAGAAATGGGCGGGCTTGATCGTCGGTTCGATGCCGAAAATGATCTACGTCGAGGCATCACAAGAACGAGCTCCGCCTTCGCCAAGTCAAGAAACTTGTGAAGACAACACACTCTACTACATGGCAAGTAGAAGAGAATGAAGAAATAGGAAGTGGGTAGACTTTAGATTTGGATTTCTCACTTGATTTGGCTAGTTGCCATTGAACTAGAAAGCTTTTCTTTTTCTAGCTCTTGAAGAAGAAGAAGAAAAAGATATGATAAGTCTTAATAATAAAAAAATGAATAAGAATTAAATCTTATCATACTTTTAACCTTAGTTAAGTGTAGAGAAAAGAACATGGTTAATGGAATGGTTAGGGTTAAGGATAAGAACAAAAAAGGAGACTAAGTCAAGACTTCATGAATGTTCCACTAGCAAACAAATAATGCCACCATTTCATCATTTATCTTTTCCAAAATAAGAAGATAAATAAAGAAATAGATAAATAAGTAAATGACTAAACAAAACCCTAATCATTAGTTTAAACCATGGTTTGATTCTTTACACTTAACCAAGTAAGCATGTATCATCAAACATGATACAAACATGTGCACAAAAGCATATCACATATACAACTTGCACAATTCAAGTGAGAAAATCCATTTAAAGTGAACCAACACTAGTTAACGCAAAGTAATATATCAAATATATAAATATGCACTAAATCATTAAATCAACACTTGATTTAATGATCCGGTCATAACGGATATAACCGACTAGTATCATATGTATCGGCTTATAGAATCAATCCTTGATTCGATAACTAGGTTATATCGCATATAACTAATCGATACATAGATCGCGAGAATGTAATACGGTATCGCATACTCGAATTATTCTCGGTCCCGCACATATCTCATATGCGCTCCTATTTCGTTTCGCTTGATCCAGGAAACCTCTGTGTAGGACTCTAAAGACTCGTCAATACGCCGGCAGCAGATGATGATCATATCAAACACCCACAAGCCGCAAGCGGTCTGCTAAACGTAACGGCCACCCGGGTATTGAGCGATCAGAAGATCGACGAGCAAGCCCGCTCACACTCCTGTGAATCCAACCAGTAACACTTACCGTACAGTCCGGTCTGTTCGTCTGATATGTCGCATATCTCGCCTAGGGGTAGTAAACGTCAGACCCCAATAGCTCGATAAGTCATGCCGACTTGAGGTCCATAACATTCATGAAACTACTGATAACTCTTACCAGTATATCACTGCAACCCTGGCCAGGGATTTCCTGTTATGGCCAGTCGTGCATTGCGCAACATCAACCCCCAATACCGGGAGAGACGAATCCCCTCCTATCGCTCATTGCCTCCATGTGAATCGGGACTGTACCCAAAAACCACCTGTTTGCACAACTCAGTAGAGCCGTGGTAGGGTGGAAATCAAAGCACAGTGGGAGACACACAAGACTCTATGACGATCTCGGGTCAACAGACTAAGCTGTACCAGTGTCACCAGAGAACTGCCATCTGACGTGAGGTATAATACCATCTGGGAGTTCTCGGCGAGTCCGTTCAGTGTACCCAGTCTCCACTGAGCACCCGCATACCATCTCCGATGTCAAACACCGATGGATATGGGATCATCCATCGCCCATCGCATGGGTCGAGAAGATATACGCTAGTCTACTCTGGAATATCGATGCCCCGTCTCGATATTCCCTCGACTAGGAACATTTCAAGGATGTACTCATGGACTATCCAGGCCCCGCTAGTATGATCTGCATCATAGTCCTGGAAGTCGAGTACACATCCTAAGGGCTTTATCAACATGTAATCAGAGAGACAGAAAGTATACATGTTAAGATAAAGAGCAACCAGATAGCGTACTATCATGTCGAGCAAGAAAGTCCTACCTATATATGTCCCAGCATCCACTACAATATACATCCAATGTACAGTAATGGCCTCTAGGGCATACATATAACTAACACTCCTCTTACCGAGCCTTCATTTTTTTCAGTTGGCGAGAGTAGTTTTTATTGATCACAGAATCTTGGACTTTCCGCCAGACCCTGTGGATTTGGGAGGACAGCCGTTGAGGAGGCTGCTCCGGCTTCACCTGCGACATGTTTTCAGTAGGTAGGGGAGATTTCTTCAGCACCGTGGTTGGGGAGTTCTTGCGCACCCTCTTTAAAGGTTCAAAACTGTTCCCGGTTGGAACAACAGTGTCAACTTCCACTATTGGAGCTGGCAGAGTAAGTCCAGAAGGGGAGTTTCTCTCAGCTCTTCTCACCCAGCGCCAGTGGCGACGTCAAGCGTGTCTTGCAGACGGGACCGCCTCATTTATGGAAGCGGCTCTGTCATTCCCCCGGCTTTGATGAGGGGTTACTGTTGGTGTCAGCCTGTTGAAAACTGACGTCCGTTGAGAGGGAACGACCAATCTTTCGAAGGACGATTTACTGGTAGGGGAAGAACTTTTAACGACTTCACCCATAGTAGGATTTGGAATAGCCAAATTGTCGAAGACCGATCTTTTAGTAGGTGAAGCACCTATGACGACTTCACCTGCCGGAGGAGTTAGGAGGACTATCCATTTTGGGACAACCCCTTCGGTATCACGAGCCTCTTTGCGGGCTCACTTGAGCTTCGACTCAGCCTGTTGAAGACTAAGGTGGCAGACTTGGACAATCTATTGAGAGGGGCCGTGGTGGTTGCCAGTCAATTGAAGACCGACTTCTTGGGAGCTTCCTGTGGTGGCACTGGGGCGCTGAAACTCGCTAGCGGGAGAATGGTTCCGAAGAACAATCTAGTGGTGGCTTGAGTTACCTGCCCCACCGACATTGAAAAGATGGAGGCCGCATTAGGCCCATATTTCACTCCTTCAGTTGGGGCGGAGCGGGAGTTGCTGTTGCAATTTGTGCAGCTTGAAGCCATTGATCTTTTTTTCTTCTTCTTCCTGCATAGGAGCAAGACACCAAATCTTGTATCTCAAACCCAAGGGCAACCATAGCAAATTTTGATTTTGTTCGCGAAACATAACACAGGAAGTGTGGAGTGGAAAGAGGAAAAGGTCCCACCACGCATGCCAGAATCTGTTCACCGCCGAAAACGGAAACGAACCGGGATGGATCGTCCTACCTGATTTTGGGGGCATATGCTATTTGGATTTATACGTCCACCTCTCCGAAGATGCCAAGCTGATTTATGGCACCGTATATCGGAGGTTTGGACGGATGCTGCCGTTGTAGTAGACTTTGTCAGATCTCCCCTCGTTTATGCGAGGTTTTTTTTATTGTGGGGACGCTCTTCTCTGCAGGCGCAAGCCCCTGCAGTTAATTACGTTTCTGCATCGCGATAACCACTTTCTCTGCTCCGGAAGTTCACTTCGTGTCGTGTGTGTTTTTGTTTGTTTAGGTTTCCCGTGGATTGTATACGGAGACTAATTTATGTTGTCGCCCGTAGGGCATGGATTAGTCCAAATCCGTATATCTTAGATTTGGGGTTTTTTTATTTAAGGATCGTTAATCTGGTTTGAGATTAAGATCAACTTAAATGTATGTGAGCATTTGGGGCTCGATTTGTTTTTTGTTAAGGATACATTAGTCCAATTTGAGAATAAGATCAACTTAACGGGTTTCAGGATCATTTTTATTTCAGATCCAACAGAAGAGCATTTGGGCTCTATTATTTTAGTTTAAGGACGTTTCGGTCCATTATCGCCATTTTGGAGGCGAATATTAGTTTAAAGACATTTCAGTCCATTATCGCCGTTTTGGTAGCGAATATTAGTTTAAGGACATTTCGGTCCATTGCCAGTTTAAGGACGTAGTGGTCCATTGTTTTCATCTTGCGCACCCGTGTATTTGTTACGTGACGGAATGAACATGAGTGATATGGAATGCACCCAGTATGGGACGCGGTCTGATTTGAGGTGTGCACGTCGGTTTGGACTGTTTGGGAATGCACTGAAGAATTGTTGGCTGTCAGGACCCGCCACCTCTATGAAAACGTTGAAGAATTACAACGATGTATATCAGAGGTGTGGAGACATGTACCCTTAAACCAAATCCCGTATTTGAGGGAAACAGGTTATGGTGACCCTAGGAATCGTTAGTCATGTTTGAGACTAAAATTATCTTAGGAGATATAAGATGAATATTATTTGGGATATCATCAATTGAAAGATCACTAGTCATATTTGAGACTGAGATTAGTTTGGGAAATTATGAGCATATGGGCTGGGTCGATTTGAATCAAGAAGGTTCTTTCCTCATAGGGCCTAGCCAATTTTGGGCTTGATCTGCTCAGTAGTCTTTTTTTTTATTGAAAAGTGCTAAGCACTTACTTAGGCTCTGTTTAATCAGTCCCCTTTTTATGCAAACAATGCTGAGCACTTATATAAGTTTTGACACCCACATATGATCATGCGAAGCTTTCAGTCATGGGGAATTACCTAATAAGTGTAAAACACTTTACTCCTTTTGTCTTTATATGGAGTGCTATGCGTTCTTTATGGCGTCCATATGGGGAGCGCGTGAGGCGCTAGGTGCCGGGAGCTGCCCAATAAGTGCTAAGCACTCTTTTCTTCTGTGGCGCCCACGTGAGGGACACATGAGGCGCTGAACGCTAGGCGCTGCCCAATGAGTGCTAAGCACTCTTTTCTTTTGTGGCACCCACATGAGAGACACGTAAGGCACTGCCCAATGAGTGATAAGCACTCTTTTCTTCTGTGGCACCCACGTGAGGGACACGTGAGGTGCTGGGCGCTGCCCAATGAGTGCTAAGCACTCCTTTCTTCTGTGGCACCCACGTGAGAGACACGTGAGGCGCTGGGCGCTAGGTTTTCCTTATATGCTTTGTTTTGAGGAATTCGATTCCTAGTTCTTTTCTGAATCTTTAATTCTCAAGAACAAGTTCTTCCCGATGAGAATTAAATTCTCAACTTGTGGGAGACCTGTCTTCTGGATCTCAGATCCAGAGAAAGAACTAAGTTCTTTTAAAAGGGTTAAACCCTTCAATAGGTAAATGAGATGTTTTGATCTTTTTTTTATTTATCTAGAGTTTCTTGAGGAGGGAGATCTTCTTCTCTGTTCCTTTCTGAAGTTTTCTGCTTTAGTTTTTTTAGAAGCTTATGGGGGGTTCCTCCTTCTCAGACTTGAAGTCTTAGGTCCTTTATATAGTAGAGATAAGTTTGTTAATTAGTTTTTAAAGAAATCTCTCATTAAGAGATCATAATTGATTTGGGGATTTTTACCCACTATTGGATCTTTGATCCTAGGGTTTCTGTTTTACAGAACATCTTGTCTTGTTTCTAACAAGATTGGGGAAATATTTTCCCTTGCACAGGATTTATTCGGTAAAACGGCGATTTTTTAATCACCGTTGGATTTTTAATCCACCGGTTCTTTGTTTCAAAGAGGGCAATCTTTCTTGTTTAGAAAAATTGAGGGAATATATCCCAAAATAAAATTTTATTCCATAATCCAATTTGGACGATGTTTTCTCCCGATAGAATTTAATTCTGAATTTTTTTTAATGATTTATCATCTCTGTTGGATCTTTGATCCACCGGCTCTGTTTAACAGAGAGTAGAATTTAATTCTACATGGGCGCCGGCGCTCACGTGTTGTGAACGTGGGCGCTACTCAAGTTTTTAATTCTTATAATGGGTATTCATGTGCTTTGCACATTGGCGTCCACGTGAGGAGCACATGAGGCGCCATCATAGGATTAATTCCTATCAGATTGGTCTTGGCGCTGGCGCCCACGTGAGGAGCACGTGAGGCGCCCTATCAGATTGGTCTTAGCACTGGCACCCTCATGGGAAGCACATAAGGCACTGCCTCATTAATTTTAAAACAGAGCTTTGCTCTTGTATTGGGGAAACATGGGCCACCGCATCCCAAGCCCAATCTGGCTTGAATGTGGTTGCCGCTTCCCAAGATCAGCCGCCTCCGCCAGATGATGAAAATCCTCTCAATGAGGCCGATAGGCAGAAAGACCCCTCAGTCCATGTGGAGTCAAGCTCGGACAGCGAGGAAGAGCCGACTTTCCGCCTTAGGACTGCAGAGCAAGTGCTGCTTCAAGAGCTTCGAAAACAGCTCGGGAGTAAAGATAAAGAGATGGCCAAGCTCTATTAAAAAATTGATGACTTAAGGAACGTTGTGATGCAGCTCATGGATAAAATTGCTCGGGTGCCACCCAATCAAGCACAAGTCTCTACTCATGAGCCGGGTGATGACAACCCGAAGCAATCGATGCCTATCCCCTTAGGTCCAAGATTGGGTGAGCCGCACGAGAGCCGGTCACATTCTGCTTCTGGGGATGCCCTGGCCCCAGATAGTACCATCCCGTTAACATAAGATCGGATAATGGATTTGGTCACTAGCTGAAAGTCTACCTTAGCACCAACATGAGGTTCAAGAGGCATCAAGCATACCAAATTTTAATTTTATTAGGTGCTAGGTTAGTCTAACAAGATCTTAACTAGAATATTAGGGTTTCCAACAAGAAGGAATGAAGCATACAACTTTTATAGTTCGAGTCCTTCTCTTCTAAAGCTCCGTGTTGAAGTCTACGCGACTCTACAAGGCTCCTCTTCAAGTTGAACGACCCTCCTTCGTGATCTTCGTGCCAAAGACGATCCACCTGAAATTCCTCTAGATCAAGCTAACTCTACACTAAACTTCTTCAGTGTATGAAACACACCACACTAAATTGCTAGTTTGGCGTGGGATGGTGAACTAGGGGATTTGATAAGCTCACTTGGTGTCTCACAAGCTCAACGATTCACATATAATGTGAGGGTTTGAGCTTGGAGGTGAGATGAAGAAATTATAGAGATCAAGGGGAAGAAGAAGCTCAAGGAAAAAAAATGGCCAAGGCATTAAGCATGAAGCAAGTGTAGAAACAATAATATGAGTCATCTCTCTGCTCACTCATTCAAGTATGGAATAAATTGCAATTCTAAATTGCAACCATGCTTTAATAGCAAGTCAAGACTAATAAAAAACAATATAAGCCCATGTCTCATCCATACCCAAAATATCTCCACAATTTACACCTCAATTTTCCATTTTCTAAAAATAGAAAAATATGCCATGATTCATAATATATATATATATATATATATATATATATATATATATATAAAGCAATTAGTGAGCTAATGATATTAGTTAAGATATAATTATATCACATATAATATATATCACATTATTAAATCAACACTTGATCTAATAATCTGGTTATATCACATATAACCGACTAATATCATTTATCTGAATATCACATTATCAAATCAACACTTGATTCGATAATCTGGTCATATCACATATGACCTAACCGATATCAGATAACTGCCAGATTACAATACGGTATCACATACACGTATTTAATCAGGCACACGCACATACCACATATGTGCCCTACTTCATTTCGCTCAAACCAGGAAACTTCTGTGTGGGACTCTAAAGACTCATCAATACGCCGGCAATAGGTGATGATCACATCAATCACCTACAAACTGTCAGCGGTACTAGCTGGATGTAACGGCTACCCGGGTATTGAGCGATATGAAGATCAACAAGTAAGCTCGTCCATACTCTCCATGAAGCCTATCAGTAACACTACCGTACAGTCCGGTCTCTTCGTCTGATATGTCGCATATCATGTCTAGGGGTGGAAATCGTCAGACCCCAGTAACGTGATAAGTCATGCCGATGTCTGGCCTATAACGGTTCGAGAAACTAATGATAACACTTATCAGTAAATCTCGGCAGTAGCCTTGGCCAGGGACTTCCAGTTATAGCCAATTGAGCATAGCGCAACATCAACCCTTAATACCGGGAGAGACGAAACCCCTCCTATCACTCATTGCCTCCATATGACTCAGGACTGTACCCAAAATCCACCTGTTTGCACGTCTCCTTTGAGCATGGTAGGGAGGAAATCAAAGCACAGTGGGAGCCGCACAAGACTCTATGACGATCTCGGGTCTACAGACTAATCTATACCAGTGTCACCAGAGGACTGCTATCTAACGATAGGTATACTATCATATAGGAGTCCTCGGCGAGTCCTGTTCAGTGTACCCAATCTCCACCGAGCACCCATATACCATCTTTGATGTCAAACACCAATGGATATGGGATCATCCATCGCCTATCACATGGGTCAAGAAGCGTATACGCTAGTCTACTCTGGAATATCGATGCCCTGTCTCGATATACCCTCGACTAGGAACAATTAAAGGATGTACTTGTAAATTACCCTGGCCATACTAGTATGATCTCCATCATAGTCCTGATAGTCAAGTACATATTCGAAGGGTTTTATCAACATGTGAGAGCAAGACAGTATCACAATACAAGTCTACATGTTAAGACAAAGATAACCAGATAGCATACTATCATGTCGAGCAAGAAAGTCCTCTCTATATATGTCCAAGCATTCACTATAATATACATCATATGTATAATAATGGCCTATAGGGCATACATATAACTAACAATCTCCCACTTGCACTAAGACCATGTGTTGTAGTATCTCATACCTAACATCCTAAAAAGTCTCTCAAATTGTGTCTGGGGGAAGGCTTTTGTGAGTGGATCTGCTACGTTGTCCTTCGTGTCAACTCTCCTGACCTCGATCTCCCTGCGATCAACTATCTCCCGGATCAGGTGATACCGCCTCAGAATATGTCTGGATCTCTAATGGGACCTAGGTTACTTGGCCAAAGCCACCGCTCCATTGTTATCACAATATACAGGTATTGGATGCTCAATGGATGGAACCACTCCAATCTCAGCAATGAACTTCTCCATCCAGACAGCTTCTTTAGCAGCATCGTTGGTAGCTGTCACGACCCGAAATATTAGCTCGTGACCGGTACCTGAATCACGCGACGTCTAAAGGCGTAACGTAACTCAAGTAAGCCAAAACCAAGAAATCTAAACTTTTTTAAGAAAATAAAAGAGGTGCAGTTTTGAAATAAAGGTATAATGAAATACAGTTTTTTTTAAATGCATAGAAAAGGAATTATGAAAAATGCAAGTGGAATTTATTAGTTTGAAAACATATTTCGTCTTTTAAAAATTTTGGCAGCACCTCCTTTGTATATTTTGATCCAAAACCACAAATACATAGAGATAGTATAAAAGGCATCTCCAAGCGGGAGCTAGCTCTTCGCCAACCGGCGGATCACAACCACGCAAGACAGTATAAGTATAAGTATACGACGCCCAGTGGCGAAGTTCACCAAAAATATAAAGAAATAATCAAGACATCAAAACCACAAGTAGTGGAATACCCCACGCTCTAAGTCTCACAACCACAATCTCACTAAGTCTCATTACTTATACAAATTCTAGTTTGATTGATGGAGTTGACTAGATACAATATGAAATATAAATACAAGCGTGGGTACGATACAAATGTCCCACCTACCAAGCAAATCACCCAAAAGTAGCTATGTTCCAGCGATGCCGCTTCGAATCCATACGGTCAACCTGCAAGAACTGTGGCACAACGGTGGTGAGTTGCCAACTCGTGAATAGAAATATATCAACAGATAGAAATCGAATAAACAACGACTCCTAGGTCAACTATATCATAAAGGTAATACTATGATATCTAGGATGACCATATCTGTATGTATGCCAACAATGAAATCAACACCTATATGTATGCGGATATCATGCAATCATATGATCAATGTCTGTATGCATGCGGATCTTGTCCAACCATATCCTCCATGTATGTATCATAAAAGCAAATGCATGAAAATATGAGGATATAAATCAACATGAATCCCTCGCGACATATCAAAATCATGGAACCTGAGTGCCTAGCATCGACACTCGAAAACATCATGAAAACCGTGCCCGGCATCGGCACGTAAATCCTCATTCTCTCGGGCTCCGTCAATCCGGATCGGCCCTCGGGCTCCGTCAGTCCGGATCGGCCCATCTCATCTCTCGACTCTGGTCGGTATCCTCCGGATATCCGCCGAGCCCAAATACTATCACCGGTAGGTAGTGGTCCATCTACCAGGCTCACCGTCTACTGCACAGCAGATCCGTTCTCGCCTTGGGATACCATACCGGGTCCACCATGAACCCGAAAACGGATCATCCAACCCTTCGAATCGGGTTTCACATATCACACGTCTCAGAACCGAGAAAACGCATGGTGGACGCACTGAAATATCATATCAAGAGAAACCGGGTTTTTAAAACAATATATACTTTCTTTTAAAATGACCACGGTTCTCAAATCCAGAAATCTCATGAAAATAGTATATCTCAATGCGTATAATCGTAAAGCTTGATGTATATGACATATAACAAAAATGTAAGCATATCCGTATATCATGCAGCATGGAACAATAATATGCACATGTCGAGGGAAAGCCGCCTTTTTAAATGAATCTAGTTTTAAAATATATCTCGTGGTTCCCAAATTCTCCCAAGTCAAATGCAACATCGTATAAGGTGCATATGTAATTAAAGCAAGTAAACTATGCAAGGGGTCGTATCATGATGCAGCAATCCTACTGTGTAGTGACATGGCAATTATCGATGATGAAATGTGTGAGTCGATAAATCTGTGTAAGTGTAACATACGCATCATCGATAATAGTGTAAGTGTACTAGCACAGGTATATGCAATGCACTGAAAATAGCATGAATGCAGCATAAGGTAAATCATCAGCTAAAAGCTATAAGGAATACGTATCTATCATATGTCTGAGTCGGTGAATCTATCAATCGGCATCTAGCCTCACAATCATCACGTACGGTATAATCCATCGTACGGCATCCTCTAGTCAAGGATACGGATCAATCATCAAGTCAACTCATAACGTACGGAAAATCATCGTACGTCGGCATAAAACCAATAGGGATCCTATTAACTTTTACGGCAATGAGGGTACGGACCTAACGTCTCGCACGGCTTATCATTAAAGATTCACAACATTACATATATATCTATATACCTATGCCCTAGGTCACATCCATAACCATCTCATATCAGGGGACCGGTGAAGGTATCAATCATCTCAATCGACTCACACCCGTATACCAACATATCATCAATCATCATATTACATCGTCTTATCTTTCCATCGCATTTATCTCCCATATCAAGTCAATTTTACCAATGCATTCTACCTCTACTCTAAGCATACGTATCTAATCTAACATACACACCCGAACCATACAATCAGTTTTCAAAGGGGCGAATCGTAGTTTTGAAAGTAGGGGCTAGGTGTTTACAAGAAAAAGATATCATTTAAAAATCCGTAACGCCCCTTAAAGTAATTGTTTAGAAGATGCATATGATTCTTCATTTTAAAATAGGTGTGGTTCGGATGACACACCTACGTCGGCTATCTAGTCCTATAGTATCCAATATGGCAATATCGTCGAACATCATCCTCGATTCTTGTCATCACCTATCAATCATATCATATCGCTTCTAACTATCCTATAGTTTCTAATTATCATTTAACTCTATTTATAGTTTCCTATTATAGGTTCCCTTAACCATATAATATATATAAAGCAGTTTCCATCAAAGTTTGCGGGGATGCTATACGCCATCCACCCGACTTCCCCCGTAGATGTAAATCTACTCACCTTGATCTTCACTTGCCGATGCCGATATCGCCACGCGCTTGCTTGTCGCCTCGAAGTCCTCGTGAGGGTACCAACATATAATAACGTATCATATCGCATTAAAATCCAATTCAAAACCAAAATGACACGCAAATCTCACATAGGTCAAAACCTATGGTCTACATCTCGCAATTCAACCAAATAACAATCGACATAGACGTACAAACGTCAAGTAATCGAATACAATACCAAATATCAAAACTTGAACTTATAAACAACGAGAAAACTAAAGCAGCAACTCATGAAAACGGTCCCAGATTTTAGTTCAGGTCAAAACTAGGTGCACAAATAGCACTAGGATGATGTATAGGGTGTATGTGACCTACTGAAGGAACTTGGACCCCATTCCCCACTACATGGCCGTCCACTTCCTCCAGAAATATGGCCTGCTCGGCTAGGGGGTTTCTGTTGGGGCTCGTCTGGTCAGGGTGGCCTCATAATGTCCTAATTTGGTCCCTGGTATTGTTTGGTTTTCTCGTATTGGTCCCGGGTTACTCCAGATTTCCCTGCACCCTCTAATAACTCACAAACCGACACGGAATATTTTCAATTTTCGTATTTTGGGTTTCAGTTGGGTTTGGTCTGGGTTTCTATCCTTATAGGAGGTCTAAGGTCACCAATAAGGCTCAAGTTCACCAACACAACTCAATTGAAACCCTAACCCTCTCTAGGAATTTTCAAAGCTCACAAAACCGCATCAAAACACTTCTAAACTTGTAAAGGTGCTAAAGTAATGGAAATACAATGCTAATGGTAAAGAAAATATCTCATTTGGCAACTCAAGAATATTCTTGAGTTGCCCCAAGTCTTCAAAATGAGATTTTGCTTGGTCCAAAGTGTTTGCCATGAGCTTGTGCAAGTTTTTTGTGAAGAGGGAATGATGTTTTGGGTTTGATTTGGGGTTGTTTGTGAAGGTTGAAGATGGTGGAGGAGAGGGTGCTGCCATGGGCTGAAGAAGGAGGGAAAAGATGAAGGAAAATGATGGAGGAGAGAATGGCCAAGTCAACAAAACTCTCACCCTCTCCCACTCTCTCTCTCTCTCATGCCCATACCTCATATTATATTCATTTCCATTTTCTTTTCTTTTCTTTTCTTTTCTCTTTTCAATTTAAAACAACAACCATGAAATGAAAATGAAGAGAAAGCCATGATAAAATGTAACAAGTGTAATTTGACATGGTGCGTGTTTTGCACAAAACAAGCTTAATGCGCGATTATCGATATTTAATCATGATTAACATTAAAATAGTATATAATGAATCATAAAATTTCATAATTTGCTTAAATCCAATAAAGCACCCTCTTTTTAGTAATTTCTATAATTTTCCAAATTTTTCCCAATTTATCGGTATTTAATTATACCGCCTTATTAAAATATTCAATATAATATTACTTAATTATAAAAATCCCCAAAAATAATATTTTATTTTTCTGAAATGTTACAGCAGCGATGTATTCAGCCTCCATCGTCGAGTCTACAATGGTGTCTTGCTTGGAACTCTTCTAACACACCGTCCCTCCGTTGAGGGTAAAGACAAAATCCGAGACCGACTTACTGTTGTCCGTATCACTCTGGAAGCTCGAGTCGGTAAAGGACTCCACTTGGAGTTCACCGTTACCATACACCAAGAACATCTCTTTAGTCCTTTTCAAGTACTTGAGAATGTTCTTCACAGCTGTTCAGTGATTCTCTCCTGGATGTGCTTGATGCCTACTCACTACACTTAGTGAGTACGCTACATCGGTTCTGGTATATAACATCGCGTACATGATAGAGCCTACTGCCGAAGCATAGGGTATCTCTTGCATGCGAGCTCTCTCCAAATTAGTCTTGGGAGACATCTCTTTGGAGAGAGTGAGTCCTGAGATCGTGGGTATATTCCCATGCTTGGAATCTTCCATACTAAACCTCTTTAGTATGATATCAATGTACCTGGATTGGGTACAGTATCCGTTTAGATCTATCTCTATAGATCTTAATCCCCACGATTTAGGAGGCATCACCTAGATCTTTCATTGAGAATCTTTGTGATAAGAAGAGCTTGACCGAGTGCAGCATAGGAACATCATTTCCTATCAAGAGTATGTCATCCATGTACAATACGAGGAAGACGACCTTACTCTCTGCGACCTTCTTGTATATACAAGCTTCATCTACGTTTTTGATGAAGTCAAACTCTTTGACTACCTCATCAAAATAGATGTTCCAACTCCGCGATGCCTGCTTCAATCCGTAGATTGATTTAAGCAGCTTGCACACCTTTCCGCTGCTCCCACTGTCTATGAAGCCCTCCAGCTGAGTCATGTACACGCTCTCTTCTAAATCACCATTTAGAAAGGTAGTCTCAACATCCATTTGCCAGATTTCGTGGTCATGGTATGCAGCGATGGCAAGTAGGATCCGGATGGACTTAAGTATAGCCACTGGAGAAAAGGTTTCATCATAATCCACACTTGGTCGTTGACGAAAACCTTTTGCAACAAGTATAGCTTTGAAAGTCTCAACTTTTCCATCTACACCAAGTTTCTTCTTAAAGATCCATTTTCTCCCAATGGGTTTTACCTTTTCGGGAGCAACTTCCAAAGTCCATACTTTATTGGTGTACATGGATTCCATCTCAGATCGCATTGCATCCAGCCATTTCATAGAGTCCCCACTCATGATGGCTTGCTTGAAGCTAGTTGGGTCATCATTTTCCATGATTCAATCCTCGCTCCCACCATCAATAAGAAAACCGTAGTATCTCTCAGGTGGATGATGAACCTTACTAGATCGGCGGAGAGGCTGAGCTTCATTGGGAACTATCGAATTCTCTGGTTCTACCAAATCTTCTGTTGTAATTTGTGTAGCTGGAATCTCTTCCAGTTCTACTTCAAGGCCAAATTTCTTTCATAAGAAATTCCTTTTCTAAAAAGGTGGCATGCCGAGAAACAAACACATTTTGCTCTTCGGTGTGGTAGAAGATATACCCTCGCGAATGCTTGGGATATCCAATAAACTTACATAGAAAAGATCTTGCCTCGAGCTTGTCCGGATTTTGTATTTTCACATATACCGGACAACCCCATATCTTAACATAATTAAGATATGGTCTCTTTTATTTCCATATCTCATATGGAGTGGTTGGCACAGATTTTGTGGGAACCATATTCAATAGGTCTGCAGCTGTCTCCAGTGCATATCCCTAAAAGGAAATAGGTAACTCAGCGGTGCTCATCATAGAGCGCACTATATACAATAGGGTGTGATTCCTCCGCTTCGATACACCATTGTGCTGTGGTGTATACGGAGGAGTAAGCTGAGAGAGAATCCCATTCTCTTTTAGATAATCATGGAATTCCGTGCTCAAGTATTCTCCTCTTCGATCAGATCGAAGGATTTTGATACTTTTACCCGTCTGGTTCTCAACTACATGCTTATATTCTTTGAATTTCTCAAAGGCTTCAGACTTGTGTTTCAACAGGAACACATGACCGAATCTTAAGAGATCGTCAGTGAATGTAATGAAGTACGTGGAACCATTCCTGGCATGTGTAGACATGTGACCGCATACATCACTATGTATCAGTCCCAAGAGTTCCGTAACTCTTTCTCCATGTCCTGTAAACGGAGTTTTGGTCATCTTGCCTTTGAGACATGACTGGCAAGTTTCATAAGATGAAAGTTCGAACGGATTCAAATATCCATATTTATGTAACTTAGCTAGTCGTGTCGCATTGATATGACCCAGTCTACAATGCCCCAAGAAGGATTCGTTCAATTCTGAATTTTTACTCTTGTGAGTGCTTTGTACATTAAGAACCGTGTTTTGATTCAGAACGTATAATCCGTTACATAACGCACCAAACCCAATTAACACTTGATTTAGGTAAATGTTCATAATATTATTCTCTACTACAAAATTATATCCTTCTTTATCTAATAAAGAAATTGATATTAAATTGCATATCATAGAGGGTACGTAATAACAGTCATTCAGGATCAATGTATTTCCAGTTGGCAATATAAAGTGATATTCACCAACTTCTTTGGCTGCAACACTTGCACCATCACTACTTTTAGAGAATGATCACCTTTTCCCAGTTCTCTACCTTTCCTTAGCCCATGCAACAAATTGCATATGTGGGATCCCGATCCGATATCTAATACCCAGGACGTAGAGTGTACTGAGAAACAGTTCTCTGTAACTAACACACCCGAAGAAGATGCATCAATATGCTTATTCTTCGTTTGGGTGGCATGGGAATCCGGATATTCCTCTATTTCCTGCGCGGACTTATAACACTTATAAGTTGGAGCGGAACCAATGTTTCCCTGCTCAGTATAACATGCGGGTACGTTCAATACATCCATATTATTATCTTGCTTAAGGTGTGACATAGGTTGCTTCCTGGAGAGAGAGAGAGGGAAACGCGTTAGCATGCGCTCTTTGCAAGATTAAATTAGTTTATTATCTTATCTAATCAGGACGGCTCCCACTGTTTTTATCAAATCTTCCTTCAAACCCTAAAAGGTAAGACTAGCCGGGATTAATTACACCTTTACAAGTTTGCCAATCTTTCAGCTAGGCCAGTGCTGGTACTTTGAGGGAGGTTTCCCATGCTTTCGCACTGACCTAATTAAAATAAACCTCATTTTCCTACGGGCGTGACCCCGTTAACACTTTTCTAGACACCTACTTGATTGGCTAATTGTGATGTGTAAAACTCTCCCAGGAGTAACTCTTACTCGCAGTGGGTATCAGGATCCAATTATCTCATAGAAGGTATGCAATCTCATTGCAAATTTCAACAGTTGAAATTCCCGATAATACTTTTGCCCCTAGCATCTTATGTTCTTGACATAGGCCAACAAACCATAATTTACTAGTCAAGTTCAACCCGTAAATTTCTTGATTGAATTAAACCTACCCACACGACCCTTGACGCAGGCCAACAAAGTCGTACGACTACCTTAATCCAATCTCATCTCATGTTGCAGACAAGCACTAGTTAGCTACCACACACTACGCCTTGACGCAGGTCAACAAACGTAGCATGAAAACTAAGTAGTACTTATCTGAAATGTCGGAGGGCTACGCAGGTTTTTCAGAAAACCACGAGCGTAATAAACTTGATATCGTTGTAGAAACAAGTGATATTTGAAAAAGGAGTGTTTTTGAGGCTTTTACTAGTTTCGCTAAAGAGGTCACTCCCGGTGAAGGGATCTCGGCTCTTTCCTTATCTAATAAGGTGCAGGATATTTCATAAATACCATGATGCAAAGCAAGAACTATAGAAGCAATCAAAAACTAAACCGAGTGAGTTGTAGCATCTGCTAGTTTCGCTAAAGAGGTCACTCCCGAAGAAGAGATCTTGGCTCTTTCCTTATCGAATAAGGTGTTGGATATTCTACAAGGAATACCGCTATGCAAAGCAAAAACTAGAGCTACCCTTTTTGAAAATTTGATTCTACAACATCTTTTAAGTTTCTTTTCTTTTATTAATCTCATTAATGAAGTACCATCAATTATGCTTCCTAAGCATCACAGAAGAAACGAAAATAGAACGTACGCTTATGCCATCCGCATTCTCCACAGTGTCCCGTTATGCACCGTTAGGTTACTTAACTAACGGCATAGCGGGGCGGGACTAGCGCGGGTGCAAAACATAAGCAACGTTTATTATATATCATATATAAAATAATAAAGTATTCGTCTCACGCATATAAAGTGATCACATCACAGAATATCAGCAGCAGAAGATAACATATGAAATATTGGATATACTAGGAATTCCGTGTTTTAAGTTAAGTCAGTATAAAACACAGATTCCACGGTCGTGATGAATAGCCAAACCTACATCCCTGACCCCTATGAGAGCGGTAAGAAACCCTACCAATTCTAGAGTTAGGAGACCCAGATTCGACTCCTCGAGATGGTCTCCTACTGGACTCTAGAACCCGGTTACTTATGCTCCCCGCCTTGGGTCTATCCTAATGCAGAAAAGTAAATAATATACAACGATGGTGATATCATTCTCAACCCGGAAGTGCCCCAAGGAAAAGAATATTACATACAATGAATTTTACATGAATGAAAATAAAAACTCTCATCTTACATAAAACCCCCGGCTATTCAAAACATGACGATCCGATATAACATATCCAAGCAACACATAATATCACATGTCATAAAAAAGCTAGACGATGTTAAACATTCAGATCGAATCAACAAACACCCAAAATTTTCCAAAAAGCTCAACACTTGAGCGTAGTTTAAATATACTCAGAACATACCGCAGTACCTATGGACCAACCGTAGAAGGGCCAACTTTTGCCTCACCTATGGCACCGCGGAACTACCGCAAACCCGAGGGTTTGGCGGCAGTTCTTACGGTCATAGAATCGAGTTAGGATTTCATTCTTCTAGAGGGTCTAATGAATCACTTGCATGATATTTGAGTGTTCTTAACTATGAAAAAAATCCAACTCTTGGAAAATTTTCCAGCAAGGGTTAAAGTGAGTTTTTGATATCCGTTCGAACTTTTTAACACCGTCTAAACAACCCGAAATACAGTTAGAATTATGACTAAGAAACACTCCGAATTGTCTTTGCAAAAAGATAACATCACATGCAAATTTAGCAAAAACAAACAACAACTGAAACACCAAAACCCAGAGACAAGAACACTGAAAAAATACGAAGCCCAGAAGTCACTGTTTGGCCGGCCTGCTCGGATTTTTAGGGTTTCTTACTGGGTAAAAACCGGTGGATTGGGTTCGTTTTTTCTCAGTGTTCTTGTTAAATCTCATATAACATTTTGCAGTTGTTTAAAAAAAATTTTGACGACTTTTAAAAAATGACAGAAACTGGGTTATTAGGGTTTCAAGTTTCGGAGTAGTTTCGGTTTCGTAATTCTACAATCATCGCCTAATACTTTAGCTTGGCTCTGATACCATGAAAGTCTACTTTAGCACCAGCATGAGGTTCAAGAGGCATCAAGTATGCCAAATTTTAATTTTATAAGGTGCTAAGTTAGTCTAACAAGATATTAACTAGAATATTAGGGTTTCCAACAAGAAGGAATGAAGCATACAACCTTTGTAGTTCGAGTCCTTCTCTTCTAAATCTTCGGGTTGAAGTCCACGCGACTCTACAAGGCTCCTCTTCAAGTTGAACGACCCTCCTTCATGATCTTCGCGCCAATGACGATCCACCCGAAGTTCCTCTAGATCAAGCTATAATAAACTTCTTTAGTGTATGAAACACACCACACTAAATTGCTAGTTTGGTGTGGGATGGTGAAATAGGGGATTTGATAAGCTCACTTGGTGTCTCACAAGCTCAATGATTCACATATGATGTGAGGGTTTGAGCTTGGAGGTAAGAGGAAGAAATTGTAGAGATCAAGAGGAAGAAGAAGCTCAAGGAAAAAAATGGCTAAGGCATTAAGCATGAAGCAAGTGTAGAAATAATAATATGAGTCATCTCTCTCCTCACTCATTCAAGCATGGAATAAATTGCAATTCTAAATTGCAACCATGCTTGAATAGTGAGTCAAGACTAATAAAAAACCATATAAGCCCATGCCTCATCCATACCCAAAATATCTCCACAATTTACACCTCATTTTTCCATTTTCTAAAAATAGAAAAATATGCCATGCTTCATATAATATATATATATATATATATATATATATTTTTATATATCAAATATACATTTATATATATATATATAAAGCAATTAATGAGCTAATGATATTAGTTAAGATATAATTATATCACATATAATATATATCACTTAATTAATCAACACTTGATCTAATAATCCATTTATATCACATATAACCGACTAGTATCATTTATCTAAATATCACATTATCAAATCAACACTTAATTCAATAATCTGGTCATATCACATATGACCTAACCGATATCAGATAACTGTCATATTACAATACGGTATCACATACACGTATTTAATCATGCCCATGCACATATCACATATGTGCCCTACTTCATTTTGCTCAAACCAGGAAACATCTGCATAGGACTCTAAAGACTCGTCAATACGCCGGCAGTAGGTGATGATCACATCAGTCACCTACAAGCCGTCAGCGGTACTAGCTGGACGTAACGGCTACCAGGGTATTGAGCAATATGAAGATCAACAAGCAAGCTCGTCCATACTCTCCATGAAGCCTATCAATAGCACTGCCGTACAGTCCGGTCTCTTCGTCTGATATGTCGTATATCATGTCTAGAGGTGGAAATCGTCAGACCCCAGTAACGTGATAAGTCATGCCGATGTCTAGCATATAACGGTTCGAGAAACTAATGATAACACTTATCAGTAAATCTCAGCAGCAGCCCTGGCCAGGGACGTCCAGTTATAGCCAATCGAGCATAGCGCAACATCAACCCCCAATACCGGGAGAGACAAAACCCCTCCTATCGCTCATTGCCTCCATATGACTCGGGATTGTACCAATCCACCTGTTTGCACGTCTCCTTTGAGCATGGTAGGGAGGAAATCAAAGCACAGTGGGAGCCGCACAAGACTCTATGACGATCTCGGGTCTACAGACTAACCTGTACCAGTGTCGCCAGAGGGCTGCTATCTGACGATAGGTATACTACCATATAGGAGTCCTCGGCGAGTCCTGTTCAGTGTACCCAGTCTCTATTGAGCACCCGTATACCATCTTTGATGTCAAACACCAATGGATGTGGGATCATCCATCGCCCATCATATGGGTCAAAAAGCGTATACGCTAGTCTATTTTGGAATATCGATTCCCTGTCTCGATATTCCCTCGACTAGGAACAATTAAAGGATGTACTTGTGAACTACCCTGGCCCCACTAGTATGATCTCCATCATTGTCCTGGTAGTCAAGTACATATCTTAAGGACTTTATCAACATGTGAGAGAAAGACAGTATCACAATACAAGTCTACATGTTAAGACAAAGATAACCAGATTGCATACTATCATGTTGAGCAAGAAAGTCCTCTCTATATATATCCAAACATCCACTATAATATACATCATATGTACAATAATAGCCTTTAGGGCATACATATAACTAACAATAGCAAGGTTAAAACATTGGTGGCCAAAGCCGAAGCTCAGAAAGAAATTGGCAGTAGTAGGCAGCCATATCCCGCACAGTACGATCTGATCGATTTCCCCAGCAGCTACGTCATTCCTAAGTTCGGAAGATTTGACGGGACGGGAAACACAAATCAGCACGTCGCCCACTTTAAAGTGTTGTACGGAAATACAGGGGGAAATGATGCGCTCCTTCTTCGTCAGTTTGTCAACAGCCTGACTGGTGTCGCTTTCGACTGGTACGCAAGCATACCAGACGGGTTCGTCACTACTTTCGCCCAAATTGAGTCTCTGTTTCGGCAAAAATTCATGAGTGTTAGTGACAAAATCTCCATCGCTGACCTCATGAGAACCAAGCCGGGGGGAAAATGAAAGCAACACGGACTTTATTGGGCGATGGCGCAACCTCACTGTTAAGTGCGAACCGCTGCTAGAGCCGGACCAATCTGTCGGCCTCCTCATTGGGATCCTCAGCAATTGGATGGTCCCATTCTTGTGTACAACAAGCCTCAAGACGTTTCAGGAGCTGACTAAGAAAGTCCAAATGCTGGAATGCTCGAAGCAAGGGTCTACCCCGGACTCTCAAAGAGACAAGACTTGGAAGAGAAAGAGGGACGACAATCGTAGAAGCGGGAATTTCAGCAATACCAATGTTTTCAATGCGTCCGACAATGAAGACAAGCGAAAAGCAGGCGAATCCAAAACCAACCGGTCTCGAAAGCCAATGCTGGGAGGAGAACGGCCTTCCCTAGAGGTGAAAAAGAATAAGGTTTACTCTTTCAAGAGGGACAAGGTCCAAAAGATATTCAAAGATGCCCTGAACAACGATCTATAATTGTCGGAGTCAAAAAGACCTCACGAAGCAAAATTGATCGACAATCCCATGTATTGCCCATACCACAGAGTAGTGAGCCATGCGATCGAGAATTGCTACATTTTCAAAGACTGGGTCAAAAAGCAATACAAGACAGGAAAGATTGAGCTATCTAAGAGTGTGTTAGTGAATAACCAAGCAGCAACTACCAACTTTATACAGACAGAAGTTGAAGTCTTGTGGGAGCAGACAGCTGAATCCGCTACCTAGAGAAATGAGCCCGACTCGCCGCAGCCTCCGTGGAGTGTGCATATATCTAATAAGACGAATAAAATGCTAAATTACTTCAGAAAGAGCTCATAACAGAATGGGAGGGGCAGAAGGAGCCCGATGTTCCAGGTACCACTCCGGCTCAATCAGGCTCAAAATCCAAAAAGCTCAAGAAGAAGAAAAGTGCAGCTCGATGCGAAATAGTGTCTGCAGGGAGATCGACCATTCAAAAATATATCAATTCCCTTGAAGACTATGAACAAAAGGAAAGAACTCTAATTCAATTGAAAGAGTTCTTCCCCGTAGAAGCGGCTGTAATTCTGGAGGAGCTAGAAGAAGACTCCGATGACGAGATCCCTATAGCGACCTGCTATGTCGTCCACTTTGGTAGCGACTCTGAGGAAGAACTTTGTTTTCCTGAAGAGGATGATGAAGTCTCCACGAATGTCAATAAAATCCAGCTCAGAAACGGCAAAGCTCTATCGCCAAATCAGGGCAACACCCCGAAAGGAAAAGAAAAATAAGTCGCTAATGAAGAAGATGACAGAGAGCCGGCTCATGAAAACTCGAGTCCTTCCTCAGTGGACTATAATGTCTTGGCTCATCTCCGGAAGCTTCCGTCTCTCCTGAGCATCTACGATGCCTTGGTCCTATCTAAAGAGCTCAGAGATGTTCTCATTCATGCTCTACAAAACCTTAAGCGATACCAGGCTCTTCGCGGAGATTAATATGAAAGAAGCCCAGTACAATATGCATGCCATCGCGGTTACGTTTAAGGATGAAGACCTACTACTGGGAACAGGTAAGCATAACCAGTCGCTTTGCGTGACCGGGTACAGTGACGGAGATCGGATTAATCACATATTGATTAATCCAGGATCCTCAGTGAACATCATGAACTTGCGGACTCTGAAGAGTTTGTAAATGGATGTCTGATGCCTGTCAAGGGAAAGGATCGTCATTCAAGACTTCAATCAAAATTTCCAGCAAGTTCTGGGATCTACAGCTTTGTCGATCAGGTTCGGGGACCTACAAACCGAAGCCAAGATATACGTGATTGAAGCCGACACGTCTTATAAAATTCTCTTGGGACGGCCATGGCTCCACGATTACGGTATCGTTTCGTCAACTCTCCATCAATGCTTGAAGTACACCAAAAATGGTGAAGAAAGACATTGACGGAGACATCCATCCGTTCGGTGTGCATAAAGCCCGATATGAAGATTCTCGGTACTTCATGAAACCCCAAAATACCGAGCCACAACTTACTAAAGACAGAATGGCTCTGAAACTCAAAATCCATTCTGAGCCGGCTGTCACTTTCAAAAGCAAAAACCCCCAAGTGCGTCCGCGTTTCGGCAGTGACACTGATAAATTCGACACTGGAAGTTCATCCGTCCGTAAAACTTGCCCTCATTTTGGTAGAGATACGGATGAGTCTAATGCTGAAGGCCCATCCAGCAGCAAAATTCGCCCTCGTTTCGGCAGCAACACTAAAGGGTCAGAGGAAGAGGACCTGCCTTGCAACAGCTATGCAGATTGGGCCCTTATGCAAAAAGCGAAGCTAAGAAACCATTGAGATTATAGAAGGGTCCCTAGCTATCACATGGGTGCTGGAATAGATGTCCAAGGAGCTAAATGTTTTTTCAGTCTCTACCGTGAACCAACTGCAAACTTTCTATGTTCCCGGAAGGAAAAGTGGACAGATGGGCATTCTTTTTTATGGGTCAAATCATGTCGTGCACCCGGACGATTTGTCTGTCACGTGCTTTCCCTATGAGAGGGGCATAAGAGCCATCCTCAATCCTAGATATTACGCGCCTGAGATGCGGGAAAATTTTATAAAGTGCGGATGTCGGTTATATCAAATGGAATCTGAAGCGATGTTTTATGAGGGGCTATGGCATCCACCTCAGGTCCGAGCACTTATCGATGGACGAATTCCAGATAGACGGGGCATAGGTTTCGTTCAAGTTGATTCCAAAGCATGCTATATGATCCATGTTGGTGAAGCCAGCGAAAGGTCAAATGATGACAATGAGCTAGCCGAGCCAGAAGAAGCTTCTCGAGAGCTCGAAAATGGCGGACAAGTAACCTTCGACGAGCTAACCGAGCTTGATTTAGTGTAACATTTCAGAAAAATAAAATATTAATTTTTGGAAGTTAAATAATTAAAATAATTAATATTATAAATATTTTAATGTGTGGAGATTAGTTTTAATGTTATGGTATGATCATATATCAATATATTGGAAAAATATTGGAAAATTACATTTGGATATTGATTTTGAAAGAATATTATATCATTTAGACGCTTTATGAATTTTATACAATTAAATATATACAAGTTTATTCCTAAGCTTGATTAATTATTACTAATCGTGCATTAAGTATGATTTTTGCATGTGACATGCACCATGTCATGTTTCTAACACTTGTAACATTTCTTAATTTGATTGAAAAACCATGCTTGTATCATTTATTACTTGGTTTTTATTGTTTGATATTTGAAATTTAAAAGAAATAACAAAGAAAAGAAAAGAATAAAGAAATGTGGCATGAGGAGACAAGGAAGCATGGACAAGAGAGAGAAGAGAGAGAGAGAGAGAGAGAGAGGGGGGGTGAGGGGTCACTTGACCATGGCTCATTGTTAATTCTTCATCATCTTCATCATTTCTTTTTCCCTTCCTCCTCCATGGCTGCCCTCTTCCCTCCACCTCCTCTAACTCCTCGCAACAACCCCAAAACCACCTCAAAAACCCTTTATCACTTCATTAAAAATGTGCACAAGCTCACTACAAGCATGAGGAATCAAGAAAATTTGGATTTTGAGCACTTGGGGCAACTCAAGAATTTTCTTGAGTTGCCAAATAAGGTAATATCTACACCATTAGTTAGTAATTGAGTTTCTTTAGTTTCTATGTTAGTTTAGAATTGGTTAAGTAATGATTAGTGAGCTTTGGAAAATTCCAAGATGAGATTTAGGATGGTGTTATGAATTGTGATTGTGTATTGAGGTGCAATTAGTGATTACAATCCCTGTAGTGTTAATATTGTGGATTAAACCAGAGACTAAAACACCAAGACATGAACTTTGAATCTCCGATGTCGGGTTTTGTGAGGAATTGTGGTGATAATTGGAGTTCTGCTATAACCCGGGAACTCTAGAAAATATTTAGCGATTACTGAGAGCTATGCAAACACCCTAGAAGCTATCTCCAAGACCCGAGGCTCCAACTCCTTACCATAGCCGCAAATTATCTCATTTTGGCCGAAAATTGTGGCCTTGGTACGATGGAATCGCCTCGTGCTTGGTCCATGGCTCCATTTTAGGAAAATTAGACCCACCCCATATGCAGAATTAACTAATTTTACCTGAAACAAAATCTGGAACCAGTTTTCTAAGTTGCTGTTTATGTTTTGTGGGTTTTAATGACTTGAAGTTTTGATAATGGGTTTTGTCTTGATCGATTGGCGTTTGTACGTCGATGTCGAGGTTTATTTGGTTCTTTTGCATGCATAGACCATATGTTTTAACCTATGTGTGATTTGTGTGCCGTTTTGGTTTTCGTACGCGATTCTGTTTACGATACGATATATGTGATATGTAGGTACCTTCACATGGATTTTGTACGACAAGAAAAGAGCATGGCGATATCGACTTCGGCAAGCAAGGATCAAGGTGAGTAGATGTATATCTACGGGAGAAGTCGGGTGGATTGCATATAGCACCCCCGCAGTTTCGTAGTGTAGCATACGGATATGATATATATATATATATATATATATATATAAATATGCGTTTTTATGGGACATGAATAATTAGCAAGAAAGGTTTTAGGAGATAGTGCTTTTAGTTAGTTTCTTAGTTGCGAAACCCTAGAGTAGAAGTAGACACACATACATGCACATACGTGTATGTTTTTGGTGTATATGATTATATGTGTATATATATATATGTGTGTGTGTGTGTGTGTGTGTGTGTGTGGATGTGTTGATATATATATACATACATACACATATACACGGATGATGAGGATAGTATATGATACTTAGAAACGAGTCGATGTGATTGGGCATGATACCGTGCGACCAGTGATGTGAATTGGATCGTGTTATGGTATACGACATGATATATGAGTGGATCGTTGGGCGATATGTTTTCATACACACGCGGATTTATGTTGATGGCATTGGAATGTACTAGACTTTTGATTAGTACCCTAGTTTATGATATTATGATGATGATACCAGATAAATAATGAGGTATATATGATATTGACCTGTACCCCGATTTGGGATGCCGTACGATGGATTTTTACGTACGATGTAAATATGATGATTGATCTACACTCTTGATTCGAGGATGTCGTATTATATATTTATTTGTACGTGGCGCTATTGAGGCGGGATCACCGACTACTAGATATATCGACTCGGACTTAGGTGGATTTCCTTACCGTTTCGATTAGTCTCTTAGCTTCGTCCTGTAGTTTACTTGTTAGAGTGCTTCTTTATCCGTTCAAGCTGTGTGACCGACGTAGACAACTTAGCCCTTTTGCCTTCCCTCTCTTCACTCCCTCGCTCAATGTCCCCCGTTAGATTGGGCTCGAGTCATACTTATTTTCAAAACTAACGAATCGTGAGTATTTTAAAGATAGGCCGATGGATACTACGGATTTTTCAAAGGATGTATTTTTTCTCAAAGACCCCGTAGCCCTATTTTTTTCTAAAACAACGATTCGTGCAATTTCAGACATAAAAAATGGTATGACTCGTATATAGAAATGTATATTATTATATGCTGCGGTTACTACATCTTTTCCCGTATATTCACGTTGTTCTTATTGCATTGCTTTCTTGTACATGTGTTTTCATTTGTTATTATTGTAAGTCTACGTTACCTGTCCTGGTTCTTACGGGGATGCGGAAACGGTAAAAAACGATTTTTATGGTAAAGGTAACATGGACTAGAAAATAGGATCTTTGCTAAACAAACACCTAGCAAACTAACTACAAGTTTAACTACTATGTTAGGGGGTTATACCTAGGTCTTGAACTCCTTCTCTTCTTGCTCCTTGGAGTGGTTGGATCGGCTCCACCTCGTAGTCTCCTTGTTGTCGAAGAAGGATCCACCCGAAAGCCTCTACCTTGAGCTCCTACCACAACCGAGAGGAAACTAAAGTGCTTGGCTTGCTAGACCTTGTACTCTAGAGTGAGTAGAGAAGAGTTTTGAAGGTTTTATCTCAATGGCTCATGCTTCTCAACACATGAGACATGAGAGCCTTGAGAGCTTTGAGAGAGAGGAAGAGGGTGAGCTTTTTGATGAGAGAGAATGAGAATGATAGAATGAGCTCAATAATTTACAACCATGCTCACAAAAGCAAGAATAATCATGATAATAATAATAATTAAGAATTGTGATGGTTAGTTTCAATGACCATTATCATTTCATGCATTTAATGCATTTTGTAAAGAACAACAAGTAAACAAAAGTCATAGCAATGAAATGATGATGGTCAACAAATCCACAATGGTCAACCGGTCAACAAAGTCAACAAGTCAACAAAAGTCAAATGTTCAACTCAACCATGGCACAATAATACTTAATTAATATTATTAATCATATTTCTTATTCTCATTAGGGTTTAGAAAAAGTCAACAGTCAACAACCCTAATGAGAATCCTCTTCCTCTGCCTCTGTCAACTGTGCATACACACCCGCATCCGTGTTCCCAGGAACACGAATACAATGAGATAAAACCAATCCCAAAACATATACTAGGATCTGGCTTAAACCAACGCCTGCTAGTAATAACTGCCAAGACACCAAACGTGCACAAGTGCGCGGATGTGAACGAATAGCCTTCTGTGTGGGACCTCTACTATGTTTTGCCCAAAGGCGAATAGCCTTCTGTGTGGGACTCTAAAGACTCGACACTACGCTGGCAGTGGGTTTAACCACATGCCGCAAGCGGTACTAGCTGTACGTAACGGTCCCCAGGTAGATGCCGATAAGAAGACTGATGAGGTGAACCCATCCGAACTCCTACTGAGCCTGAATGTGACAATCTCCGTACAGTCCGGTCTGTTCGTTTGAGAATATCGTATGGCGGGCCTAGGGGGTGGTAAACGTCAGTCCCCTAATAGCGGTACAAGTCGTGTCGGAGTGTAGCCCAGAACACCCTGAGATAACATTGGATAACCTACCAGTATATCTCGCTTGCCCTGGCCAGGGACGACTATGTGTAATGGCTCTCCTTGACACAGCGCGATATCAACTCCCAATACCGGGAGAGACGAATCCTGTCTAACCGTCACTGCCTCCAAGTGCTTTGGGACTGCACCCAACTGCTACCTGTTTGCATGACTCATTTGAGCCGTGGTAGGGTAGCAATCTAAGAACAGTGGGAACACACTCGAGGCGAAGTGACAGTGTCAAGTCAGCGGACTAAGCTGTACTCCTGTCACCTGGGAACTGATAACTGACGATAGGTATAGTACCAACCAACAGTTCCCGACGAGTCCTTTCCAGTGTACTCGTGACCTCACGAGCACCCGCATACTACCCTAAGTATGACTTACTGACGGCTGTGGGACAGACCGTCTCTCCTGCTGAGATGAGAAGCGCATACGCTAGTCTACTCCGGAGTATCGATGCCCTGTCTCGATAATCCTATGACTAGGGACCTGTATAAGGATGTGCTTGTAGATTACCCAGCCCCCACTAGTGTGACTGCCATCACAACGCTGGTAATCAAGCAAAGATCCTAAGGGCTCCACTAATGTGTATAGGCGATATGCTAAAAGAAACACATACACACATTAAAGTAGAAACAAACCAAGTAGCATACTACCATTTCGAGAAAGATTGTCTATACAACTGTGAATATCCCAAGCTTCCATCAAGTAATATACAAACTATTATGATACAATAATGGCCTCTAGGGCATATGCACTAACTATCTCCCACTTACACTAAGGCCATGTACTGGCGTATCGAAGACCTATCATCTCGATCAGCCGCTCGAACTGAGTCTGGGGTAAGGCTTTCGTGAATGGATCTGCAGTGTTATCTTCTGTAGCAACCCTCCGAACCTCGATCTCCCGGCGATCCACGATCTCCCTGATCAGGTGATACCGCCTCAAGATGTGTCTGAACTTCTGATCGGACCTGGTTCCTTCGCTAAAGCTATAGCCCCGTTGTTGTCATAATACAGAGGTATTGGATCAACAATGGACGGAACCATCTGAAGTTCTGTCAAGAACTTCCTCATCCAGACGGCTTCTTTTGCGGCATCAGATGCAGCGATATATTCCGCTTCCATCGTCGAGTCAGCAACGGTTTCCTGTTTGGAACTCTTCCAACACACTGCCCCTCTATTGAGGGTAAAGACATAACCCGACATGGATTTGGAGTCATCCTTGTCACTCTGGAAGCTGGAGTCAGCAAAGGCCTCCATCTGGAGGTCTTTTCCGCCGTAAACCAAAAACATGTCCTTAGTCCTTCTTAGGTACTTCAGAATGTTCTTTACCGCTATCCAGTGCTTCTCGCCAGGGTTTGACTGATACCGGCTTACCACACTCAGTGCATAAGCTACATCTGGTCTGGTACACAATATCGCATACATTATAGAGCGTACCGCAGAAGCGTAGAGTATAATAGACATGCGATCCCTTTCCAAATCAGTCTTGGGAGACATCTCTTTGGAGAGGGTGATCCCGTGACAAGCCGGTAGATTACCGCGCTTGGAATCTTCCATACCGAATCTTTTCAGTATGGTGTCGATGTATCTGGACTGTGAAAGTCCTAATATCCTCTTGGACCTATCACGATGGATCCGGATCCCCAGAATGTAAGAGGCATCACCCAGGTCTTTCATGGAGAACCTGTGTGACAAGAACCCTTTGACAGATTGTAGCATAGGAATGTCATTTCCTATCAAGAGAATGTCATCCACGTATAAAACGAGGAATACGACAGTTCATGCTACAATTTTACTATAGATGCATGGTTCATCTGGATTTTTGATAAAGCCAAAATCTTTGACCGTCTCATCAAAATAGATGTTCCAACTCTGCGATGCCTGCTTTAGTCCATAAATGGACTTAAGCAACTTGCACACCTTACCGTTGCTCCCACTCTGAATGAAACCCTCTGGCTGGTCCATATAGACACACTCCTCTAAATTTCCATTTAGAAAAACGGTCTTTACGTCCATCTGCCAAATCTCATAATCGTGGAAGGCAGCAATGGCAAGAAGGATCCGAATGGATTTGAGCATAGCTACTGGAGAAAAGGTTTCGTCATAGTCCAAACCAGGTCTTTGACGAAAATCCTTTGCAACAAGTCTAGCCTTGTAGGTCTCAACATGTCCATCCACACCAATCTTCCTCTTGAAGATCCATTTGCATCCTACGGGTTTTACCCCATCTGGAGCAACGTCCAAAGTCCATACTTTGTTGGTGTACATGGACTCCATTTCGGTCCGCATTGCATCCAGCCATTTTACCGAGTCAATGCTCTGAATGGCCTGGTAGAAGCTAGTCGGCTCATCATTATCAATGATGCAATCCTCTATATCCCCGTCTATAAGAAAACCGTAGTATCTCTCGGGCGGATGAGACTGCCTACTACTCCTGCGGAGTGGCGCAGGAATGTCTTGTTCTTTCGAACCCTCTGGTTCTACTAAGCTTTCAGTAATAGTTTGTGGTTTTGGAATTTCTTCCAGTTCTATTGCGCTCCCACTTATTTCTTTTTCTAAGAACTAATGTTCCAGAAAGTGGACATTAGTTCTTCTGCGTAATAGAAAAGATACCCCCTGAAGTTCTTTGGGTATCCCACAAACTTGCACTGTACTGAGCGTGCCTCGAGTTTGTCCACATGCTGCTTTTTGACAAAAGCTGGACATCCCCAAATCTTCAGATATTGAAAATAGGGTTTCTTCCCACTCCATTTCTGATATGATGTGGTAGGCACAGTCTTAGTTGGAACTCGGTTCAAAAGATATGCAGCTGATTCTAGTGCATATCCCCAGAATGATCGCGGCAACTCAGCGTTACTCATCATGGAACGTACCATATCCAAAAGGGTTTGGTTCCGTCTCTCCGATACACCGTTATGTTGTGGACTGTATGGAGGAGTAAGCTGAGAGAGAATTCCATTCTCTTTTAGGTAATCCAGGAACTCGGCACTCAAGTATTCACCACCTCGATCAGATCTCAGTATCTTGATACTTTTGCCTGTTTGTTTTTCTACTTCATTCTTGTATTCCTGGAATTTTTCAAAGGGTTCAGATTTATGCTTCATTAAGAAAACATGCCCGAACCTTGAAAAATCATCCGTAAAAGTAATGAAGTAAGAATAACCACTTCGCGCATGTGTAGACATTGGACCGCATACATCGCTGTGTAGAGTCCCAAGAGCTTGCTCGCTCTTACTCCATGTCCAGTAAATGGAGTCTTCATCATTTTTCCTTTGAGACATGATTGACAAGTTGCATATGATTGATATTCGAATGGATCCAAATATCCTTCTTTATGTAACTTCGTCAACCTTCTTTCATTGATGTGACCCAGTCTACAATGACATAAGAAAGCATGATTTATTTCTGGAGACTTTCTTTTGTGTGTATTCTGGACATTGAAAATCTGTGGTTGGTTTAATACGTATATACCGTTGCTTAATGTACCCGACCCAATCAGAACATGATTAAGGTGAATGTTTACAACATTGCTTACAAATGCAAAATCATAACCTTCTTTAGACATTAAAGATACAGATATGATATTACAAGTCGCACTGGGTACAAAATAACAATCCCGTAAAACCAAAACATGTCCATCTGACAATCCCAAGTGATAGTCCCCCACGGACTCAGCATCCATGCCAGCTCCGTTTGCAACTCTGAGGGTCATATCACCTGCCTTCAAAACCCTACGCTTTCTCAGTGCCTGCAAAGAATTACAGATATGAGATCCTGATCCGGTATCCAATACCCAGGAAGTAGAGTTTGTTGATAGACAGTTTTCAATAACATACACACCTGAAGCCGAAGCCACAACTTGCTTCGGGTCCTGGTTCTTGGCCTTCCAAGTCCTGCAATCCTTTTTCCAGTATCCTTTCTTATGACAATAGAAGCACTCTTCTTTTCCCACAAGCTGTCCCGCTACTTTTGCTACTTTTTCCTTTCCCTTGGCTTCCACTTTACTAACACCGCCCCTTGGTTTGGTGGGGGTTTTCATCTTCTTTCCCTTGGCTTTCGCCTTGGACCTAGAAGAGGAAGGTCCTCCAACAGACAAAGCGGGTGTTTCCCTTACTTTCTGTAAGGTGCTCTCTGCACTCCTCAACATGTTGAGGAGCTCCGGAAGTTCAACTTCTTTTCCTTGCATGTTGAAGTTCAGGATAAACTGGGCGTAAGTGGAAGGGAGGGACTGGAGAATCAAGTCAGTGTAGAGCTCGTTTTCTAACGTGGTCCCAAGGTCTGCGAGCTCTTCAATGAAGCCAATCATCTTAAGCACATGTTCCGCTACCGATGATCCGATGGCCAATATCGCCGAAAACAACTTTTTCGAGACTTCGTATCTGGCGATACGGGATTGCTCTCCATATAGTTCCGTAGTATAGAGAAATATGGATTCTAGGTCCATATTCTCGTGCCTCCTCTGATGTTCATTGTCCATAGAGGCAAGCATGATCCACTTGGCCTTCGAGCAGTCGATCTCCCAGGTCTTACGGATTTCCTTATCCGCGACGCTGGAAGTGGGACCTGGGACAAGGGGAGCTTGGGTGGTAAGGAGATACCCCAACTTGTTATAAGTGATTGCCATTTTGACATTCCTGAGCCAATCTTTATAGTTTGGCCCTGTCAGTATATTTTTATCTAGTAGTAACTTAAGTCCGGTCATGACGATTGGTGCTGCAATTAGGAGAGAGAGAAGAAACACTTTAGCATGATGCTTTTGCAAGTTTAGAGTGGTTTTTAGTTTGTCTAAACAGGATGGCTCCCACTGTTTCTCGAATTCTTCCTCAAACCAAAAAGGAAGAATTCGTCGGGATCAATCTCACCGTACAATACTTGCTTAACCGTTCAGCCAGGCCAGTGTTAGTACTTCAAGGGAGGTTTTCCAACGCTTTCGTGAAGTTCCTTAATTAAGTAACCTCTATTCCCTGTGGGAGTAGCCCCGCTAACACCTTTCTAGACACCTACTTGGTTTATAGCATTGATCGTTAAGTGAGAAATTTCCCGAGGAGTAGCATATACTCACAGTAGGATCGGGATCCAAATATCATCGTGTGATAAAACTGAAGGAATCCTACCAGAATCATCACACTCTAAATGGTATGCAGCACTAGCAAGTTTCAGTTTCTTTAGAAACTCCCGATGTGGATTTTTGCCCCATGCTCTTATGACCTTGACGTAGCCCAAAATATCATAAGTCACATGTCAAGTTCTACCCATTATTTACCAGGTTAATTTGAACCCACCTGCACATACCCTTAACGTAGGCCAAAATGGCAGTACAACTGTCTCAAACCAACGCATCTATCTATGCAACAGATAAATATCCGGCAGCTACCAATCACTATGCCTTGGCGTAGGTCAAAATACATAGCTTGAATACTACCGAATATTTAACTGAAATGATGGAGGGCTACGAATGGTTTTGGCGAAACCGTGAACGTAGTGAACTTGATATAATCGAAAGAACCTAATAGCTTTTAAAAGGAGTGGTTTAAGCTCCGCGTTTAAAAGTTGTTTTTGAAAAGAAACCGAGTGGTTTTGAAATTGTTCCAACGAATTTAATTTTGGTTTATTTTCTTGCATTAATTTAATGCGTCCCATCATTTAATCCTACCATTGTAGAAAACAACGAAAATATGACGTACGCTTATGCCATCCGCATTCGCCACGGGGCCCCATCATTACCCGTTAGGTTACTTAACTAACGACAAAGCGGGGGCTGGACTAGCGCGGATGCAAAACATAAGCAACGCCTACTAGATATCATATATAGATATATACATTCGTCAGATGCAATGATAGACATTCCAGATCACAGATGAACACATTGGATATACTAGGAATCCGCGTTTCGTTCGAGCCTGCAACGAAAAGCGGATTACTCGATCGCGATGAATAGCCAAGACCCCACCCTAGACCTCTACGGGTGCGGCAAACTACCCGCCAAGTACCCGAAGTGAAGCAACCTCCCTCAACAACGAGAGTAGGCCACTCGGCACTTCGAGGTACCCGGTAGTTTGTGCACCCCACCTTGGGTCTATCCTAGGAGCAAAAACAGTAAAAGAAATAATATACAATGGTGGCTACAACCTCATCCCGGATGTGCGGCCATACAAATAATATTACATCAATTTACATATTACATCAAATGAAAGATAAAGAAAACTCTCATCTCACAACCCCCGGCTATTCATCCGCGACAATCCAACGAGTTCATATACACAAACCATCAATATTACAGATCACAGATATGTATAACCCCCACTAATCGACGTATAGCGATTAGTAGACGTTCAATACATATATCACATCACAGATATAACCCATTAGCTAAAGTTTACAGAACCTCTATCAAAAATACGGATTTGTAACTACCCCAAACACAAATTTGTTCTCTGGAAAATCTGGGTAGAAACAAAATACATTAAAAATCCCAAAACATAACACTGAGAAAACTGCAGCAAAGATGAGTCACGGCCGAGTCAACTCGGCCGTGGATCCACGGCAAGAAGCATGTTCTCGCCGTGGTTCCGCGGCGCGTTGACCGAGTAAGTGGCTCGTTTTTGCTGTGTGTTCCTACAAAACCCTGAGTCGATTTTTAAGATGTGTGGAATTAATTTTTGAACAGTTTTAAAATCGGCAGAAAGTTCAGTTTTCGGACGTGTTTTGCGATTTTTTTCTCCGATCGAAATTCTAAATACTTTTCTAACATGCTAGTTGTTGTTTAGCTAGGCTCTGATACCACTGTAAGTCCACGTTACCCGTCCCGGTTCTTACAGGGATGTGGAAACGTTAAAAAACGATTTTTATGGTAAAGGTAACATGGACTAGAAAATATGATCTTTGCTAAACAAACACCTAGCAAACTAACAACAAGTTTTACTACTATGTTAGGGGGTTATACCTAGGTCTTGAACTCCTTCTCTTCTTGCTCCTTGGAGTGGTTGGATCGGCTCCACCTCGTAGTCTCCTTGTTTTCGAAGAAGGATCCACACGAAAGCCTCTACCTTGAGCTCCTACCTCAACCGAGAGGAAACTAAAGTGCTTGGCTTGCTAGACCTTGTACTCTAAAGTGAGTAGAGAAGAGTTTTGAGGGTTTTATCTCAATGGCTCATGCTTCTCAACACATGAGACATGAGAGCCTTGGAGCTTTGAGAGAGAGGAAGAGGGTGAGCTTTTGGATGAGAGAGAATGAGAATGATAGAATGAGCTCAATAATTTACAACCATGCTCACAAAAGCAAGAATAATCATGATAATAATAATAATTAATAATTGTGATAGTTAGTTTCAATGACCATTATCATTTCATGCATTTAATGCATTTTGTAAAGAACAACAAGTAAACAAAAGTCATAGCAATGAAATGATGATGGTCAACAAGTCCACAATGGTCAACCGGTCGACAAAGTCAACAAGTCAACAAAAGTCAAATGTTCAACTCAACCATGGCACAATAATACTTAATTAATATTATTAATCATATTTCTTATTCTTATTAGGGTTTAGAAAAAGTCAACAGTCAACAACCCTAATGAGAATTCTCTGCCTCTGCCTCTGTCAACTGTGCATACACACCCGTATCCGTGTTCCGAGGAACATGAATACAATGAGATAAAACCAATCCCAAAACATATACTAGGATCTGGCTTAAACCAAAGTTCGCTAGTAATAACTGCCCGGACACCAAACGTGCACAAGTGCGCGGATGTGAACGAACCCTGTTGCAAAACCATGCGACCTCTACTCTGGTTTGCCCAAAGGCGAATAGCCTTCTGTGTGGGACTCTAAAGACTCGACACTACGCTGGCAGTGGGTTTAACCACAGGCCGCAAGCGGTACTAGCTGTACGTAACGGTCCCCAGGTAGATGCCGATAAGAAGACTGATGAGGTGAACCCATCCGAACTCCTACTGAGCCTGAATGTGACAATCTCCGTACAGTCCGGTCTGTTCGTCTGAGAATATCGCATGGCGGGCCTAGGGGGTGGTAAACGTCAGTCCCCTAATAGCGGTACAAGTCGTGTCGGAGTGTAGCCCAGAACACCCTGAGATAACACTGGATAACCTACCATTATATCTCGCTTGCCCTGGCCAGGGACGACTATGTGTAATGGCTCTCCTTGACACAACGCGATATCAACCCCCAATACCGGGAGAGACGAATCCTGTCTAACCGTCACTGCCTCCAAGTGCTTCGGGACTGCACCCAACTGCTACCTGTTTGTATGACTCATTTGAGCCGTGGTCGGGTAGCAATCTAAGAACAGTGGGAACACACTCGAGGCGAAGTGACAGTGTCAAGTCAGCGGACTAAGCTGTACTCATGTCACCTGGGAACTGATAACTGACTATAGGTATAGTACCAACCAACAGTTCCTGATGAGTCCTGTCCAGTATACTCGTGACCTCACGAGCACCTACATACTACCCCAAGTACGACATACTGATAGCTGTAGGACAGATCGTCTCCCCTGCTGGGATGAGAAGCGCATACGCTAATCTACTCCGGAGTATCGATGCCCTGTCTCGATAATCCTACGACTAGGGACCTGTATAAGGATGTGCTTGTAGATTACCAAGCCCCCACTAGTGTGACTGCCATCACAACGCTGGTAATCAAGCAAAGATCCTAAGGGCTCCACTAATGTGTATAGGCGATATGCTAAAAGAAACACATGCACACATTAAAGTAGAAACAAAACAAGTAGCATACTACCATTTCGAGCAAGATTGTCTATACAACTGTGAATATCCCAAGCTTCCATCAAGTAATATACAAACTAGTATGATACAGTAATGGCCTCTAGGGCATATACACTAACAATTATAAACTCATGTTGTCAGGACACCAACACTATTACCGATGATGCGTATGTTCATGAACACTTGCTTGCCGGCTCACACACATCATCATCGGTAATTTCCATGTCACGTACACTTTAGAGAATATTATTTCATGGATATAACTGCTAGTAGATAGTTCCGATATATAATTACTATGCTAGCTTAAATATTGCATTCTTTGCTTAGATACCATGCATGTATATGTATTCATTTGTCATGCGATATTATGGGGCTTTATATCGGTAATTCATTGTTTATTGACTCTCGATATTGGGATTTCGGATTTTCCATGGGATTTCTGGATTTGGAGAAACCACAAGGATTTTATAAACTCATTTTCATTTAAAAAGATAAAAATTGCGGTTTTCTCGTTATATGATTGAGAGGTGTCCACCATGAGTTTTCTCGACTCATGAGAGGTATCATACACCCGATTCGAGGAGGAGGAGGAACCGTCTACGGGTGCATGGTGGACCCGGTACGATACCCCAGGGCAAGATGGTCGCAGATGATGGCGTTGAGCCCGGCAGGGGAGCACTACCGACCGGTTATCTGTGACGCGGCGGATATCCACAGGATACCGACGTAGTCTTGAGATTTGATGATATGGGCTAGTCCAGTCCGGATTGCCGGAGCCCGAGATATTGAGATTTGATGTTATGGGCCAGTTCGGATTGCTGGAGCCCGAGATATTGAGATTTGATGTTATGGGCCAGTCCGGATTGCCGGAGCCTGAGATATTGAGATATATATTTTGTGTCGATGCTTGACACGGATTCTCTGTTGATTTCATTGATGATACTTCAATTTTTATACAGAAATCTCACTGAGATAAGAAAACAGTTTTCTTATTTTGATCTATTCTGTTTTCATCCATTCATACATCATATTCGTATCATGTTACTACCTGAGGCACTGACACGAGCACTTGGTATTATACGTATGTTAGATGATTACCTTGCCTTTTAGATGCTTCAGGTTATATTTTATGAGGATATTATTGTATGACCTAGGATAGAGTCATACATGCGATTTCAGCTCAGTGATATTTTCTACTCACGAGTTAGCAACTCACCCCCGTTGTGCCACAGTTCCTTGCAGGTTTTGCTGTACAGGTTTCCGTGGCGGCTTTGCCGGCACGCTGCTTCATTCCAGATGATTGCTTGAGTAGGTGGGTTCACTTGTATCGTGACCACCGTTTTATTGTATTTATATTCAGTTGTATCTAGTAAACTCCATCAACCAGACTTATATATTTGATAGACTTAGAAACCAGTTGTTTATTCTTTCGACTTTAGAGTCGCGCACTTGTATTATTATGATTCTTCTTTGGTTTTCTTGGGGATGTTGGTTTCTTTCTGAGTTTTGATCCTCGCCCTTCGGCGTTGTATATTATATTGCTTGCGTGGTTATTTTCGCCAATTGGCGAAGAGCTAGCTCCCGCTTGGGGATGCCTTTATTCATCATTATATGTATTTCATGTGTTGTACCCATTTGGGGCCAGTATTTACAAAGGAGACTCTGCTGAATTTTTCGGGAAAATATGATGTTGCTTTTAAATGTTTAATGCCACTTACTTTATTAAAACCACTTGCTTTAAAACAAGTTTTCCTTCACTTCTTCGTTTAAATAGTTTATATTCTGGGCTTTTGGCTTACTTGAATTAGGTGGGGTTCTATAGATTTCACATGATTCAAGTGCCAGTCACATGCCATTTCGGGTCATGACATTTAGGAACGCCTGATAATCCAAGACTGACCTATATCAGCTCACTCTTGTCAGAGGAAATGAAAGAGTAGATAATCACCCTGTTGCATGAGTTCGCCGACTGCTTCACGTAGACGTACAAAGAAATGCCTGGTCTATCCCCTGAAGTGGCTGTGCATAAGCTGGTTATTTCTCCTGATGTCAAGCCAGTCAAACAAGCTCCTCGAAGAATGAGAAGGGAGCAGGAAGAAAAGGTCATCAAGGAAACCAAGAAACTCATCGATGACGGCTTCATCAGAGAAGAGAAATATGTGGATTGGATTGCATGCATCGTCTCAGTGAAAAATAAAAATGGGTAGATCTAAGACTATGTCGATTTCTGCGACCTGAACAAAGTGATTGATCGTTTCTTTGTGTGTCGGTTTAGAAAATGAATAGAAATCACAATCAAAGAATTATTTGACCGCAATCAATAACGGCGTCGAATGTAGCGCGTTAGTAAGTGCGGATCGTCCACAGGGAAAGTGTAATCGTTCCTATTTCGAATTAGGTGAGTTGAAAATTTAAGGAAAAGAAAAGAAAACAACTCATGATTTATAAAATTGCATTTCAAGAAAGAGAAAAATCTAGATCTAAGAAAGCATTAAAATCAAGAAGTGGTAATTTGGGATGATTTCCAATCCAAATATCAAGAATCGAAATGAGGCTCGTAGGAATCGATCGGATCTATAGATGTGATGAGATCTAATGATTTCATATTCTTATCCTTTAACGAATTGATACTAGATCGATGATAATTCGTCAAGGTTAAGGATCTTGCGAAGAAGCTAGGGTTTCCTCGTCTTTATCCTTTATCCTTTCGATGAATCTCATTCAAATTCTAGCTTCTAGTTAATCAAATGATCAATAGTTGTTCCCTAGTTTCGAGTGAACACAATCAAGAAAGGATCATCTCGAAACTAGGTCATTAATCATTTGATTCACTAGAATTTACAATCGTTATAGGATTTAAGAATTGTAAAAAGATCTAAATCATCATCATTCTATTGATCGTCTCGACTCCTTTACGAGCGGAGTTTTACTCAAACATCACAACAAGAACCACAATCACAAATTGAGATCTAATCATGATGCAAGAATTAAAAGAAAGCAAGATTAAAGAATTTCACCTTTTATTTATATCAAAAATTTCGTTACAATCACCCAAGAACTACAAGTGGAGGAACTCGATCGTCGATTTGGCTTCGCTCGTCTCCTTGAGTCGCGGATCGGCCTGGATCACTTGCTCGATTTAAGATCGGCTCGGCTCCTAAAAGGTTGAAGGCTTCTTGCTTGATTTGGTACTCGCGATCTTGAATTTGGAATTGGATTTAGAATTTGCGGCTACAAGATATGTCACTCAACTTGTAGATGGAATGGGGGGATGAAGAATTGATGAACTAATGAACTACTCATGAACAACGTCAACCCTTAGATCTAGGCTCTCTTTTATAGACCTCAAAACCCTAGATCTAGGAATTGAATTTTGAATTTTCCTCCAAAAGTTTGTTGAGGAGATTTGAATTTCCCTCCAAAAGTTTGTTGATGGGATTTGAATTTCCCTCCAAAAGTTTATTGAGGAGAAGCTTCTAGATGAAGTTTGTTAAGCCGAGTCTTCTAGATGTGCCACGTAGAGAATCAGGAGTCTTCTGGAAACTTATACCGTTATGAGAGACACGTGTAAGAAAATTAAGCATCTGAAGCCATCATAGCGCCGCGGAACCGCGGCGCAAGCGCGCTCCCGCCGCGGAACCGCGGCGCTTTGGAAGCGTTGGAGCTTGGGTTTTCAGCTAATTGTTTGGGCTGATATTTGTGGGCTTTTCTGATATGTTGAATTTCCAAATGAATCCCTGATCATTTCCAGATCTCTGGCCTTTGAGTTGGCGTATTTTTTAGCACTGTTTTCATAATTCTGGCTTTTGTTCCTGCAATTTCTCGAGACAAGTGTTGCGCAATATAGGGATGATGCGATACCATGAAATGCAGTCAATTTCCTTTATAGTGCCGGTTTAGAGTCTAACACATGCAATCTGATATTTAACGATTGATTTGCTAATATGTGCTATATGAATGCCAAACACTTCTAGATGAGTGCAAATGATAGGGAAATTGCCGTGTTAAAAATGTAGTATTTTCGACTGATCACAAAGCATGCCCTAAAGACGACTTTCAGCTACCGGTCATAGAAATGATGGCCGACGACACCTCAAATTATGAGCTGTTCACCTTCATGGATGGCTCTTCTGAATATAATCAGATCAAGATATCGCCCGAGGATGAGAAACACACAGCATTTTGAACCCCGATCGGAATAGGCTGTTACTAGGTGATGCCAAATGCGAGCGCCACATATCAAAGGGCAATGAACAAAATCTTTGATGACCTAATCCATAAAGTCGTTGAATATTATGTTGATGATTTGGTCGTCAAGCCTAAAGCCAAGGCCAATCACATCCAAGATCTCAGGACCGTTTTCACCAGAGTAAGGAAATACGATCTGAAGATGAATCCTCTGAAGTGCGCTTTTGGCGTGTCATCAAGAAAATTCCTGGGCTTCATAGTCCGACATCGAGGGATCGAAGTTGACCTATCCAAGATAAAGGCCATCATGGAGATGCCTCCTTAAAAGAATCTCATGCAGCTGAGATCTTTTCAAGGCAAGCTCGCTTACATACGAAGATTCATCTCAAACCTATCGGGGGGATGCAGGCCCTTCTCAAAGCTCATGAAGAAAGGAGCTCCTTTTGTCTGGGATGCCGAAAGTTAAGAAATATTTGAAAATATCGAACAGTACATGTTGCACCATTCATTGCTTGCTGCTCCCATTCCAAATAAACCATTGATTCTCTATACCACCGCGCTAGATGAGTCACTCGGTGCACTCCTCGCCCAGAGCAATGAGGAGGGAAAAGAGAATGCCCTCCACTACCTCAGTTGAATGTTAGTGGGGCAGAACATAACTATTCCTCGATTGAAAAGCAGTGCCTGGTCCTGATATTTGTCGTGAAGATGCTAAGACACTATCTTCTCGCTCATCGGGTTATGCTGATCACCAAGGTCGACCCGCTTAAACACTTAATGACCAAGGCAATCCTAGCTGGTAGAATAGCAAGATGGGCTGTCATGCTGCTTGAATTTGACATAGTTTATACTCCTCAGAAAGCAGTAAAAGGGCAAGCCCTCGCCGACTTTCTTGTTGCTCATCCTATACCAGAAGGGTCGCCGCTAAATTATGAATTACCTAATGAACAAGTGCCGCACCTCGAGAATAGCGAGCCTTGTTGGGAGCTCTACTTTGATAGAGCCTCATCAATAAGGACCTCTAACAAATCTAGCATCCCGAAGATAAAAGCAGGGATATGATTGGTGTTCGTCACGCCGTCAGTAGGAACCCTACGATGTTCCTTTGCTCTTATCGAGCCTTGCACAAACAACGAGGCTGAGTATGAAGCTCCGATAACTGGTCTGGAGCTCGCCATAGAAATAGAAATCCTTCGGCTATGGGTTTACGGTGACTCCCAGCTTGTCTTCAACCAGGTGAGCGGCGACTACAAGATATATAAGCTCGAGTTAGCTCGATACAGAAGTCGGGTGGTGGAACACATAAAACAGTTCACTCATATTGAACTAATGAGAGTCCCTAGGGCGTTGAGCGGAAAAACCGACGTACTTGCTCGCCTAGCCAAAGAGGTGGTTGATCCTGACATAGACAAAATTCTAATCACAGTTAGAAACCGGTAAATTCTACCTCCGGTCTCTTTACGAGAAGAAGAAAGCGCAGAACAAAAGAGCAATCCTGCCGATGGAGTTCTGATCATTCAACATGAGCCTGGTTGGAGAGAACCCGTCATAGAGTACCTCCGATACGACAAGATGTCCGAAGAAAAATCTGTGAGGGTCCAGCTGAAGAAGAGAGCTCTCCGATACATGTTTGTAAATAATACGCTATACCGCAGATCATATGAACAACTCTGGCTCAGGTGTCTATCATCGGCCGAAACCCAAAAGGTCATGAAAGAAGTTCACTCGGGCGTCTGCGAAGCTCACCAATCCGGCTCCAAAATGCGGCTTCAAATTAAACATCTTGGGTATTACTGTTCTACCATGATAAGGGATTGCGAAAAACATGCGAAGAGGTGTCATCTCTGCCAAATTCAAAGATTGTTTTGTTTAGAAAAGTCGTATTTCTTAAAAATCGTATTTTTATTTCTTTCGAGACTGAATACACCGTGAGGATTTCTGCATCTTGATTTACTATCCCAAGGATGTGCGATAATCCACACCATCCATTCGCAGTCCCATAACGAAGGTTGTAGAGGCGCAATTGCCAAGGATTTAAAAATATCTATAAAAACGTATTTTTATAAAAGTGATGGTACTTATTTGAAAAAACGTATTCTCTTAAATTGACCATACATCTAAACTTCGTGCTATGAATCAAATGCTAGTTATCGATAATACGGTTATATTGAAGCTCATGGTATTTTTCTGAAAAAAGTTCATTTATATGATCATTGGACAAGAAATTTTCGTTACATGAAAAGGAAATTGATGTGAATATTACATTGAAGTGATATTAGAGAATTTGTATGAACTTTTAAATATGGAAAAGTGACGAAAATTAGTTTAAATATTTAGAATATATGATAAATCCACTTTTGTCGATATATTTTAAAAATGATTTTTGAAGTGAAAAGAGAGAGAGAGAGAGATGAAATATCTTACCGGTTGAGTAGTGCTAGGAAGAGCGTAAAGAAGGGATATGAGGCTCTGTGGCGTCGCGGTAGCTTCAAAAACAACTCCGATCTTCAATGAAAGAGGCTTGACCGCTAACTCCTCTTTGAGTAGTCTTAACTCCATTTGTAGATAGAGAGTTTTGAAGATTTTTTTATAGAATTTCATAATAGAGGAGAGCTAGAGAAATGGTGTAGTATTTATAATGAATAATTTAGGGTCTGGGAATAAAAAAATGGATTAAAAGAATTAAAATTGGTGTTAAATGATGAATTGAATGGTCACTGTTTAATTGCAGGGAAATCAAACAGTGCAGGAGAATAGAAAGGAGATGAAGAGGCGTGTGTGCGAAGCACGGAGCAATTTGGAGACATCCGGACCGTCGGTGGAGGCCAGAAGCAGGAAATGGGTGGTCGGATCTCGTCGATTTGTCTCGAGATTCGTGCCACGTGGTGAAATCGGTGTTTACTCCTCATTGCGCCGGTTTGATATTTCTAAAACTTTTCCTTTCTCCGTGAATTGCATGTGTAACTCTTGAGCTTCCAAAAAATTAAAAAGAAAAGTGTTAAAAATAATTGAGACTGAGGGGATTCGAACACACATTCTATGTCAGAGGTTAAAAATAATTGATACAACTTACTTCTTGCTTTTATTAAACAAATTTAACTTATAACTCTACAACATGCTGAAATACCCTTTCTATATTTTGTACAGTGATTTCAGAGTCGTTACATTCTACCCTCTTTAAAAAAATTTCGTTCTCGAAATTTACATAAAGGACTAATCTTCAAATAGCTGAGGGTATTGTACACTCATATCGTCTTCTCGCTCACATGTCGATTCTCCTGATGAGTCTTTTCTCCATATCATCCGGACAAAGTTCACTTCCTTATTCCGTAAGGTTTTCACCTTTCAATCCAAGATCTCGACTGGTTGCTGCTTACAAGTCAGATGGGTCTGTACAATGAGCTCTGAGTGATCAAGTATGTGGCTAGGGTCGCTCACATATCGCCGTAGTTGGGATATATGGAACAGATTGTGCACTTCTTCCAATGAGGGTGGTAGTGCCAAACGGTATGCCACTTCTCCAACTCATTCAAGTATGTCGAACGGTTCGATGTACCCTGCACTGAGTTTACCCCTCTTACCAAAACGTATCACTCCTCTATTCGGAGAGATCTTCAGGACCACATGCTCTCCAGGTTAGAACTCCAGGTGTCGACACTCTGCATCTGCCTAATGTTTCTGTCGGTCTTGGGCTATGCACATCTTTTTCTTGATCGTGCGAACTATATCCACAGTTTCCACGATCATCTCTGGTCCAAGGAGTTCATGATCTCCAACGTCGTCCCAACCCAGCGGGGAATGACACTTCCGTCCGTAGAGTGTTGTGAATGGTGCCATCCCAATACTTTCCTGATAGCTGTTGTTATATGAAAACTCCACAAGGTGTAGGTGGTCTTCCTACGAACCTCCGAAGTCTAGCATACAAGCTCTCAGCATGTCTTCCAGGATTTGAATTGTTCACTCAGACTGTCCATCTGATTGTGGATGGTATGCCGTGCTGAAATTCAGACTCGTTCCCAGGCTAGCCTGCAGACTCTGCCAAAATTATGATCGGAATCTCATATCATGATCGGAGACGATGCAAATAGGTACTTCATGTAATCTCACGATCTCTTGCATAAGTTTATGGGTATCAAATATGGTACATTTTGAAGGTATAAATCATACTTTAGATTTATACTCACCTCCATATACTTCCTTACTAACGTCTCGGTTGACTGGCCAACTCGGAATGGAATAAAGTGAGCCGACTTGGTGAGTCGATCCACAATAACCCAAACCGTGTCGTTACCCTTCATGCTGCGAGGGAGAGCAGTCACGAAGTCCATGGTAATGTGCTGTCATTTCCATTCCAGAATTGGTAACGGCTAAAGTAAACCAGCAGTTCTGTGTTGTTCAGCCTTCACTTGCTGACATACTAGACACTTTTCTATGCTCCTTACTACTTCTCGCTTCATTCCATACCACCAGTAGTGTTGTCGTAGATCCTTGTACATCTTTGTATCGCTGAGGTGTACCGAATACGGAAAGCTATGAGCTTCTTTCATCAACTCTTCTCGAACAGGGCCGACTGATACACATAAACGGCTTTCATATCGCAAGGATCTATCTTCGCGGATGATGAAGTCAGTTCGTAGTCCACTTTCTACTTGTTCTCGGATCTTTTGTAGTTTGGCATCATTTGCTTGAGCTACCTTGATCTGATTTACAAAAGTGGACTGGATGTGTAAGTTCATCAAATATGAAACATTATCTGGCATAACTATTTTGATCTCCAGTCCGTGCAATTCTTGTTGTAACTCCCACTGAGCGGTGAGGTTCATTGCTAATGGCTATCTGCTAATGGCTGGCGACTAAGTGCATCGGGAACTACGTTCACCTTTCCAGGATGATATTGTACGTTGATGTCGAAGTCCACCATGAGTTCTAGCCATCTTCTCTACCGCATGTTAAGTTCCTTCTAGTAAACACATACTTCAGACTCTCGTGGTCAGTGTATATATCCACTCATTCTCCCAAAAGATAGTGATGCCAAATCTTGAAGGCGAAGATGACGGCTGCCGATTCCAGATCATGTGTTGGATAGTTGAGTTCTTGAACTTTTAACTACCTTGATGCAAAAGCCATAACTTTTCCATGCTGATGTAGAACACATCTTAATCCTTTACCACACGCATCACAATGCACATCGAATCTGCCAGATTGATCCGGTATTACAAGAATAGGTGCAGAGGTTAAGCTCGACTTGAGTTCTACAAAAGCCTTCTCACATACTTCTGACCACACGAATGCTTCGTCTTTATGTGTGAGCTTGGTCAGGGGTGCTGCGATTTTTTAGAATCCTTCGATGAAACGTCGGCAGTATCCTTCTAAGCCCAATAAACTTCTTATATCTTTCACCGTCTTTGGTGTCGGCCACTCACTGATAGTTGACACCTTAACTGGATCCACCGAGATTTCTTTGCCTGAAACGATGTGTCCGAGAAATCCGACTTGATCTAGCCAAAATTCACACTTTCTATACTTGGCATAGAGCCGGTGTTGTCGTAATGTCTCCAGGACAATGTGTATGTGTTTGGCGTGTTCTTTCCGATTCTGAATACACCAGGATGTCGTCGATGATGATAACAAAAAACCTATCTAAGTACTCTCGGAAAACTTGGTTCATCAAGTTCATAAAGATGGCAGGTGCATTGGTCACTCCAAATGGCATTACGAGATATTTATAATGACCTTAACGAGTCCTAAACGCCGTTTTCGGAATGTCGGACTCTTTGACCTTCACCTGATCGTAACCCAGATGAAGATCTAGTTTTGAAAAGACACAAGATCCACGTAACTGATCGAAAAGGTCATCGATGAGCGGTAGTGGATACTTGTTCTTAATTCTCACTTCGTTTAGAGCTCGATAATCCATACACATCCTGTAGGAACCTTCCTTCTTCTTCACTAGTAACACCGGAGATCCCCAACTTGAAGTACTGGGTCGGATCTAACCTTTCTTCAGTAGTTCGTTCAACTAAATACGGATCTCCTTCAATCCCTCCGGACTTAACCGGTATGAATTTTTATTACATCTTGTGCACCAGGTTCTAAATCAATACTAAATTCAAGAGCTCGATTGGGAGGCAAACCTGATATGTATTCAGGGAACACATCCTCGAACTCTCGAATTACCTCAGGTTTTTCTTCTTCAGCTGGTAGATGGAACACTTCTGCATTCTTCGGTTTAGCATGGTTGCTTTCGGGCTCTAAGGTTCTGTCTCCACTTTTGAAATAGAATACTGGGTGATCTAGTATCTCAAATACTATCATCCTTTGACGGAAGTCAATGATAGCATAAAATACTTTCGGCCAATCCATTCCCAACACAAAATCTAAAGTTCAATTAAACCATGTGATCAAAAGAGGGTTAGTGTAGCTTTGGTGGTTAATTCATGAACCCTCTCTTTCACCTAGCAAGGGGGAATTACTCATATATCATTTTAAGAGTAAAGAGAGCAAAACAAACAAACAAATACATAAGGAAATTGTAAGAAAAGTAAAGAGCAAGAATACAAAGAACCAATTTGAACAAAGTGAAGCTTTATTAAAATTGCAATCCAAAATACAAGCTAATGAGTTCAAATACCTAAATCTGACCTTGCAAGCTCACCAAAGAATTGCAAGATAACAGAAAGGCAAAGAAGTCAAACTATAACACAAAAAAATCTAACATGAATTTGGCGCAAACGAACTAAAAATGTACAAAGTATGCCTCTTTTGTCTTCAATCTAATCTGGTATTTATAGGGTTCACTTCAGGAAAAAAGAAGTATTCAAGTGGGAAGATGACAGATAGGAAGCCACCAAAAGAGAACGAGCCAAAATGGGGCATGTGGAGCAGCAACCTTCGTCCAAATCTCGGCCAACTGTCGGCTGATAGGGCCTATCTTCCTCCAGTGGTCTCCAGAGCTCCCCACTTGAATTTTATAATATCACTTTTCTTTTATTTCTATCTACAATGGACTCTGGGCTTTGAAATCAAATGAATCAGGCAATTCAACTCAAAAAGTGACAATCAGATCATAACTTTCTCTACTTGATCCCCTTGCACCAAGTGACGATTTTGTTTGCCCACTTGTTGATTTACTTATGTTCCATAGTGCAGAAATTGCATCATGGCTGTTCCCATTTGGTTTTTATGTTGCACAACATTTGTTTTGATTGTAAAACATGGATTTTGATAGAAATTTCGTCCCGATGCAGTTTTGGCTTGAATCTGTCGTAACCGTGCATATTTGTGTATGTTTTAAGTGAAATTACCCTGTGTACCTTTAACCTGTACTTAATGAGAAGACACGGATTAATAGCATAAGTTTATTTACAAAATGATACAGAATAAGTGGTATTAAAATGCAATTAGTCGTGATGAAGACCAGTGTATGTATATTCTTTTATTGAGACATGTCCATGATGCAGACATTGTTGCCATTGTATATATTTCATTACATGTACTAAGATGAACCCACGGAGAAGTGCTCGGGCAATCGGATTCTACAGTGTGGTAGGTGGTCATCTCATGAAGTTGACATCAGGCTGCCTCGCTCTAGAATTAGCGGGTTGCTTGCCGCACTTGTAGGGGTTCTAGAATTGATCCAAGGAGGAGTGCTCAAGTTACCGGATTCTAGAAAACGCCGGGTGGCTCAATCATGACATTAAGGCTGGGTTTCCCCGTTTCTAGGATTGGTGGATGTTTTGCCGCGCTCGTAGGGGTCTTGGTTCAATGTTGTACAGGTATCCACACGACTGGGGAACGTCGCGTTTTATTTGCGGCTCAAATGAAACACGGGGCTCCTAATTTATCCACTATTCTATATTGTTTGTCGCATACCCGTGATGTTATTGTTGGATATGTTAGGAATATGTATGCCCTAGAGACCATTATTGTACATTGTTGTATATTATAGTGGATGCATGGACATATATATAGAGGACATTCTTTCTCAGCATGATAGTATGCTATCTGGTTGCTCTTTATCTTAACATGTACACTTAGTATTATTATACTGTCTTTCTTATACATGTTGATAAAGCCCTTAGTATGTTAGCTTGACTATTAGGACTATGATGCAGATCATACTACTGTGACTTAGGTAGTCCACAAGCACATCCTTTAATGGTTTCTAGTCGAGGGGATAACGAGAGAGGGCATCGATATTCCAGGGTAGACTAGTATGTACATTTCTTGACCCTGTATGGGGGCGATGGTTGATCCCATAGCCATTGGTGTTTGACATCAAAGATTGTACACAGGTGCTCATTAGAGAATGGGTACACCGAAAAGGACTCACCGAGAACTCCTAGATGGTACTATACCTATCGTCAAATAGCAGTTCTTTGGTGACACTGGTACAGGTTAGTCTGTAGACCCGAGATCGTCATAGAGTTTTGTGTGGTTCCCATTATGCTTTGATTTCCTTCCTACCACGGCTCATAGGAGTCGTGCAAACAGGTGAATTTTGGGTACAGTTCCGAGTCACATGGAGGCAATGAGCGATAGGAGGGGTTTCGTCTCTCCCGGTATAGGGAGTTGATGTTGCGCTATACTCGATTGGCTATAACAGTAAGTCCATGGCCAGGGCTGATGAGATTTACTGGTAAGAGTTACCAGTAGTTTCTCGAACCGTTATGAGCCATACATCGGCATGACTTATCAAGTTATTGGGGTTTGACGTATCCACCCCCAGACTCGATATGCAATATATCAGACGAAGAGACCGGACTATATGGTAAGTGTTACTTATAGGCTTCATGAGATTTTGGATAAGCTTGCATGTTGATCTTCTAATCGTTTAATACCTGGATAGCCGTTACGTCCAGCTAGTACCGCTGATGGCTTATGGGTGACTGATGTGATCATCACCTACTGCTGATGTATTGATGAGTCTTTAGAGTCCCACACAGAAGTTTCCTAGTTCAAGCGAAACGAAGTAGGGCACATATACTGATATGTGCGGGGGCCTGATTAAATACGAGTATGTGATACTGTATTCTAATCTGGCGGTTATTTGTTATCAGTCAGGTTATATGTGATGTAACTGGATTATTGAATCAAGCGTTGATTTGATAATATGATAGACAGATAAATGATATTAGTAGGTTATATGTGATATAACCGGATTATTGATTCAAGTGTTGATTTGATAATATGATATATATTTATATTTGATATAATTATATATTAACTAATATTATTGCTCACTAATTATTTTGTTTTCTTTATATATATATATAAATGAAGCATGGTTGGATTTTCTATTTTGGAAAATATAAAAAGAGGTGGAAAATGAGGAGCATGGGTGAAGCATGGCTTTTAATATTTGTATATTCATTTGTTTGCACTATTGAAGCATGGTGCAATATGTAATGTTTTATATTCATGCTTCAATAATTATGTGTTGGTTAAAAGAGCTATTCTTCATTCTTCACATGAGTTAATTCATTTTCTTCACTTGAGCTCTTTGCTCTCTACCACTCTCTATCTTCCTCCTCACCTTCTCTAAGCTTAATCCCTCACATGAGTTGTGAAACCTTGAGCTTGTGAGAACCCTAGTGAGCAAACAAAACCCCTACTTCACCATCCTACACTTAACTAGCATTTAGGTGTAGTGTGTTTCCTTCACTAAAGAGTTTAGTGAAGAGATAGCCTGGATTAGCGGAGCTTCGGGTGGATCATCTTCGGCACGAATATCATGGAGGAAGCTCGATCCAACTTCAAGTGGAGCCTAGTGGAGTTGCGTGGACTACTGCACGGAGCTTGAGAAGAGAAAGACGCTGTCTACAAAGGTTGTAGCCTCATTCTCTTAGTATAGTTTACTTTAATAACATGTTTAAACCCTAATCATCTAGTTAAGATCTTGTTTAGTGTTGATTAGCACCCCGAAAATTTTTAAATTGACATGCTTGATACTGGTAAAACCCAGTGGTGGTGTTGATAAAAACTTTCATGGGATCAAAGCCAAGCTAGAAAATTAGACGATATTTGTAAAATTACGAGAACAAAACAACTCCGAAACTGTAACCCAAGAAACCAAGTTTCTGTCGAATTTTTAAAGGCTCTGAAAATTATTTAAACAAGTGCAGAAGCTTACATTTGATGTAACTAGAACACTGTAGAAATTCGATGCCAAAAAAATTGGCCCGGCGAAAATCGCATTTTGGCCGTCCTGGCCGGTTCAAGCATCATGTCTTGGGCTCGAATTTCTTTGGTGTTCTGGTGTTGGGGTTTTAGGGTTTCAGGTTATGTTTGATTAGCCCATTTTGCGTGTGATGTTAACTTTCCTATGGTGGCTAATCGGAGTGTTTCGTAGTCATAATTTTAACATTGTTTCGGGTTTAAGTTTGTTATGTGATGCAGTAATTAGAATCCACATTTAATTTGTTTTGTGAAAACTAATTGGTGTTTGTAAATCTAGCATGTTAGTCTCTATTGATCGATTGCCATGAAGTTTCGATTTGGATCGAAACTCCGTCGCAATCGTGTATCGTACGCGAATACTCACCGGATAATTTTACTAGGTAGCCATGCCCCATAGCCCCGACCAATTGACTGAAGGAGAACCCCGTTACCAAAAGCATCCACTCGGGTGCTGTTCATATCATAATTTTGCATTATTATATTCCCCATTCTTAGTCATTTAACAAATAAACAGGTGCTTTTGACCCATGTCTACTACATAGTTGCAGGTTACAGGTTCTCGGAACAAAAACAGTGAAAAAAATGAAAAGAAGATACAAAAGTGAGACTACTACCAACAAATGGAAATATCTTGATCATGCCTACAGCTTGAAGACTAAATGAAGATTAATGGACGATTTCACAAAGAACAAAGGTAGTGCAAGGTTCAAGACTTCAACACGAAGCAAGCGGTAAAAGTCCACGACTCTATTCACTGTGGAAATCTGGAAGAAATCTAGAAGACAAACTGAGAAACCAAGTAAAGAAACAAGAAGCCAAAAGCAGCAGAAAGAATCCCAGGAAAAATCATCCAGCAAGCCCTCAAGATGGCCGCGGAACCGCGGCCAAACCAAGCTTATGGCCGCGAATCCGCGGCCATATGAAGCCCGTGTCGGTGCGATCTCGTGTCGGTGCGGCGGTGCGTTGACTAGTCTTCTTTAGGGGTATATTTGTAATTGCAGATGTGAGTCGATTGTAACCCTAGGGTTTCTATGATCTATAAATAGAAACCCTAAATCTCTTTTTGAGGTATGCCTCTTTTTATTTCATCTATTCAGAATTCTAAATTCGGTGTAAATGTTTGGAGAGAGCCATCAAATAAAGTAAGGTTTTTATTTCATTGCCCTAGTTAATTTTCATTCTGCCTTAGTATAATTTTTAATTATCTGCCTTAGTTAGATAGATAGAACATGTTTATCAATTCCCTAATGAGTGAGTAATTTCTCACTTGTCAGGGTTAGGATTAGGGAAGGTTTGAGAGATGCAAATCTCTCACCCCTTTCTTGCCCATCAATATTAATAATTAGGACTCCATGCATACATACACATACCGCTCCCTACGGCACCTTAGCCACGAGGTAACGGTGATCCTGTAGTATAAAAGACCGGTTGTGAATGTTTTCCATGGAGGTTAGGGTAAGGATTAAGAAAGGACGGACAAGGACCTAGAGGAAGCAACATCGTTTCTTCCCGATCGTCCTAATCCCCTTTATTAATAATTACCATAACACCTAAAGAGATCTAATTTAGGGCATTGAAAGCAGTGGGAAATCTTTTACTTTCCAAACTTAACCTAATCCTAACCCTAACAAGATTTCTAATCCTAGTCTAAGTCAACTTAGTTTTTAGTGATAAAGATCCAAACACCATTTGGAATTAACTCGTTAGAACAATTAGGAAATACACAACATTCCTGTGGACCGACCCGTATTCACCGGCTAGCTACTAAGCGACGCCGTTCTTGATTGCGGTAAAATTATTCTTTGATTAATCCTTTAAAAGTGCAAGCACACATAAAAAATATCAAACAATCAAATGGCGTCGTTGCCGGGGATGGCGTAGTATTTCCTTTTTGCAATTTCGGGTTAATATAAAATATAAAAATCATAAAAAACTGAAAAATTAAAAATTATAAAAATTTTATCATCTTTTTATTGTTTGAAGGGTTTTTCGTATGAATTTTGCAGGAAAAACGAACGAGTTCGGATCTGGAAATATCCAGAGATCAAAACAGAAAACCCTAGATCTGAACCGGCAGAGAAAAGTCAAACCAGAGGAGCGGAATTTTTTTCGGGACAGGAGCCACCTCCTCCACCGCGGAACCGCCGCACATACCCTATTCCGACCGCGGAAACGCCGCCACCTGGTGACATCATCAGGTTGAAAATTTTCTGTGAGCTTTCTCTCTCTTCCTCTGCAACCCCAAATATCTTCTCCGTAAAATCTCCTGCAGGATTCTTTGCGCTTAAAAAAATCTCCCCCCTTCCAATAATTGATCTTGTGCAGGATTCTTTGCGCCGCGCTAAAAATAAAAAAAATTGTTGCAAGTGATTGTTTATTGGTTTGCATATTTTAATTGGACTTTAAGGGGCTTGAAACCAATCCAGATTGGGTGGAGATTTCATCACCCTTCCCAGGACCCCAGAAATCACATAAGGCATATTGCATTAACCATCATTTAATTAAAAAATATTAGACTCAGCCCTAAGGACTTCGCGCTCAATAGGACAAAAGACTAGTTGTAGGCATCGACCGTTGATCCTAACCTGACTTTGTGGTGTCTAGACAAGTGTGTCTAAGGTAAGTGGTTACTTAATTAGGTCCACTACTTACGTGGTGGAGAGCCTCCCACTTACCTGGCACTTACCTGGCCACAATTGGCGGTGAAGAGGTGGTTTGAGGTCCTATTTCTTGCCCTTTGGAACAGTTAGGAGCTGTCTAGCTGACCTAGGTGACCCTAGATCTAACCCTGATTGTGGATTTGTGGTTGATTGAAAGTGTGTCTAAGCCTTTTATCGAAAATCTTTTTTGCAAAAAGCTCCACATAAAAAAGAGAAAAAAGGAAAATTTTTTACAAAAAAACTTGCAACTTGCCACTAAGAAATCCGTGCACCCCACTTACACCCACTTTCTTCTCATTGACGTTTTCTTACCTCCACATTTTGTTTTTTCACCTTTTTGACTACACTACCTCTTTAATGTATGTCCGGTTGGATTAGGGACACTAGCGTCCGATTAGTCCGTGTTTCGTTGGTACCGACCGACGAAGTTTTCGACTCCGAAGTCGAAATTCCTTCCACTTCCTCACCTTCACCTTCAAATTCTTCTTCCAAAGGGATGTCGGGATATAATCCTAACAACACCTTACCCACGGGACTGATTCCACCTCCGTTAGGTGCGAATAACCCGCAACACCCGCCTGTTGAAGCGCCCCAACGAATCGCGCTCCAGGATCTGTTCTACCCTATTCGCACCGCCTTACCTACTTGTCTTTCACTCCTACCGGCAAATGGGGACAATTTTGAGATCAAACCCCACTTCATCAACATGTTGCCCAAATTTTACGGACTGGAATCTGAAGATGCCTATATCTTCATAAACAAATTCCAAAACGTTTGCGCAATGATGAAAACAACCCAATTATCAGATGATGCTATAAGGCTAAGGATCATTCCTTTCACCTTATATGACTTAGCCGAGAAGTGGTTATACAGCACAGTATCACATTCAATTAAGAATTAGGAAGAGTTTGTTAAATCTTTTCTTAAAAAGTTTTATCCTCATCACAAGACTGCGAGAATTCGCAATAAGATTGTACAATTTTCCCAGCTTCCTTCCGAACCCTTTTGAAAGTGTTTTGAAAGATTCAAAGACCTACTTGTTCAATGCCCTCACCATGGGATCGAAAATTGGCAACTTTGCCAAACTTTATACGAGGGATTGAACCCAGCAACGAAGCAGTTGCTAGAAACCATTTGTCAAGGTCACTTTCTAACCAAATCTAGTGAGGAAGCATGGCAGTTTCTCGAGGATCTTGCTGAACAAACACTTCAGTGGGAAAGCACCAAGACCACCTCGTCTTCTTTTATTGGTCAGTCTAGGGCAGGCATACATCAATTAGATATGTCGATTGCTATGAAGGCTGAAATGGACGCACTTACGAAAAAGCTAGAAGCAATTGAGACCAAAATCTCATCGCCTTCTCCTGCCCTTACTTTGCCCCCACGAACTGTTTTTGCTTGTTGTTCGGATCCATCACATCTTATCAAAGAGTGTCCTTACAATCCACCTGGTCAAGGACAAGATCATGTCAATGCTGTCTTTCAGCAACGACAGAGAAATGATCCATACTCTTCGACTTATAATCTGGGTTGGAGGAGTCACCAAAATTTTGCTTGGAATCAAAATCAACAATTCCAAGGAAACAACAACTTTCAAAGGCCTCCTCCTCTACAACAACAAGCACCTCCACAAACTCAATACCAGCAACCTTTCCACCCACAACCTTACCCTAACCAAATGAACAATTTTGTGCTCAACAATTCTTACCCTCAAAACAATTTTGTTCAACCAAATAATGATAAGCTTTTCTCGCTAGAAAGAAGTCTAGATACGTTCCTAAAGCAATCTACACAATCCGCAGCAAGGTTGGAGACTTCTATTCAATCTTTGGTGCAAAACAGTGTTTCACACGATCAAAGCATCAAATCTATTGAGGCACAAATTGCACAACTCAATGCTGCGTTGAGCGAGCGAGAAAAGGGAAAGTTTCCATCTCAACAACTGCCAAATCCTAGTTACGCACATGTTGCATATGAATAGCAAAATCATAACGTAAATACTGTGACCACGTTGAGATCCGGAAAAGTGTTGCACAATAATGTGGGTATTAACAATGACACCCCTGCCGGTGGTTCTTCTTCACCCTCTTCTTCTTCATCTTCATCTTCTTCGTTAGAGCCTATTCTTCATTCTTCACAAGGCTCTACTTCTTTTACTTCGAATGGACCCACTTCTCACATCACGAACACATCTACACGGGGATCCGTTCCAACTCCATAATCTGATCCACAAAAATTGGACTCAACAAATTTCCAAAATGTTCCTTTTCCAAACCGGTTGAGATCCAATAAACCAACTCCACAAATGGAGAAGATTGTAGAGCTGTTCAAACAGGTTAGCATAAATATACCTCTCTTGGATGCAATCCAACAAGTTCCTTCTTACACGAAAATCTTAAAGGACTTATGCACCAAGAAGAGGAAGTCACAAGTACCAAAGAAAGTTTTCGTGGCTGGTGCTATTAGTGATGCTCTTGTCCAATCTTTATCCCAAAAGCATAAGGACCTCGGCTGTCCTACTATTTCGATAACAATTGGGGACAAGAACATCAACAGAGCACTCTTAGATCTTGGTGCTAGTGTCAATTTGCTACCCTATTCAGTGTACAAGCAATGAGGCGTTGGAGAGCTTAAACCCACTCATTGTACTCTCCAAATGGCCGACCGATCCATCACCCATCCTAGGGGAGAGTTGGAGGATGTGTTAATTAGAGTAGGGGATTTCATTTTCCCCGTTGACTTTATTGTTATGGATACACAACCTGTAGCTAACCCCCGGAGTCAAATTCCGGTGATACTTGGTCGACCATTCCTTGCGACTTCTAATACGGTGATCAATTGTCGTAATGGTTCAATGAATCTATCTTTTGGCAATATGACAATTGAACTCAACATTTTTAAGTTAGGAAATCAGCCTTCCGAGCCTAATTCTAGCGTACTTGATGTTTGCTTGATCAATGAGATCACGGAGGAGGACTGTGAGCTCGAAAAATTTATGTTCGATCACAGCAGTGTTGACGCCTCTAGTGCGTTCCTCCAAGAATCCGACACAGCTTTCACGCCGGACAACGATTATGAGTGTTTCACTTTTTTGGACAATTTTGAAGACTCACCACCCGAGTTTGAGTCTTTTGATTTTTCGGATGAGTTAGTTGAACCATCCGACTCGGTTGCGTACACTCGATTTGAACCGTTGATGGAATCCTTCGAGTTTGAAACAGTATCACCATTACTACCTTCAATTGTTTCACCCCCTAAACTCGAACTAAAGCTTTTGCCGTCGCACCTTAAATATGCTTACCTAGGTGAGAATGAGACCCTTCCCGTTATCATATCGGTCTCTCTAGCTCTCGAGCAAGAGAAGGCCCTTTTAATGGTCTTACAAAATAATCGGCAAGCTTTTGGCCGGTCTATGGCGGACATCAAGGGGATTAGTCCCCTCATAGTTGAACATCATATCCACTTGATGGATGATGCCAAGCCGGTAAGGGATCCACAAAGACGCCTCAACCCCATAATGAAAGAGGCTATTAAGAAGGAGATTATTAAATGTCTTGATAGTGGTATCATTTACCCTATCTCGGATAGCCAGTGGGTTAGCCCCATTCATGTTGTGCCAAAGAAATCGGGCATTACGGTCATAACAAATGAGGCAAATGAGTTAATACCTACTCGCACCCAAACTGGATGGCGAGTTTGCATCGATTATAGAAAACTCAATGCTACGATAAGGAAAGACCACTTTCCTTTACCTTTCATTGGCCAAATGCTAGAACGATTGGCTGGGTACGAGTTTTACTGCTTTTTGGATGGCTATTCCGGCTATAACCAAGTCCCCATCGCCAAAGAAGATCAAGACAAGACCACATTTACTTGTCCTTTCGGCACTTTCGCTTATCGTCGCATGCCCTTTGGGTGGTACAATGCACCCGCTACATTTCAGCGGTGTATGATGGGGATCTTTTCAGACATGGTTGAAAAGTTTTTGGAGATCTTTATGGATGATTTCTCCATTTTCGGTGACTCCTTCGACGAGTGTTTGCTACACCTTGATGCAGTTCTTACCCGCTGTAGGGATAAGAACCTCACTTTAAATTGGGAGAAGTGCCACTTTATGGTACGAGAAAGCATTGTCTTAGGACATGTCATCTCGCAAAACGGCATAGAGGTTGATAAAGCCAAGATTGAGGTCATTTCCAATCTTCCTCCTCCTAAATGCGTTAAAAACATCCGAGCTTTCCTTGGTCATACCGGTTTTTATAGACGATTCATTAAGGATTTTAGCAAGATTGCTAGACCCTTGACTCTCTTATTGGCCAAGGATACAACATTTGATTTTGACTCAACTTGCATGGAAGTGTTCGAGTCATTGAAACACTCACTCATTTCTGCGCCCATTCTTTCATCTCCAAACTGGACGCATCCATTCGAAATTATGTGCGATGCATCAGATTTCGCCATTGGTGCTGTTCTTGGAAAGCACATTAATAAGATGTCGCACGTAATTTATTACGCTAGCCGAACATTAAATGAGGCCCAACTAATCTACACAACAACAGAAAAAGAATTTTTAGCAGTTGTGTTTGCACTTGAAAAATTCCGGCCTTATTTAATCCGCTCTCCAGTGATAGTGTACACGGACCATTCAGCTCTTCGCCACCTTTTTGCGAAGAAGGATGCCAAATCGAGGCTAATACATTGGATTCTCTTGCTACAAGAGTTTGACCTTGTCATAAGGGACAAAAGAGGATGTGAAAATGTAGTTGCCGATCACCTTTCATGACTTCCTTTTTTGCCTATACTTGAAATTCCAATAAAAGATGTTTTTCCCGATGAGCAACTCTTAACCGTGTCTTGCGAATCTTGGTTCGCTGATATAGTAAACTACTTGGCCACCGGCTTGATACCTAAACATTGGTCGAAACAGGATAAACTTCGATTCTTGTCCCAAGTAAAACATTTTTACTGGGATGAACCGTATCTTTTTAAATACTGTTCTGACCAAATCATTCGTCGGTGTGTACCTGAAAATGAGTTTAAGAGTGTGCTGTCTTTTTGCCACGATCAAGCGTGTGGGGGGCATTTTGGCCCAAAGAAGACAGCCGAGAAAATCTTGCAGTGTGGTTTCTATTGGCCACGACTCTTTAAGGATGCATATGAATACTGCAAGACATGCTCCCGGTGCCAATATTTGGGCCGGATATCGCGGAGAAACGAAATTCCGCTCCAACCAATTTTGGTTGTGGATATTTTTGATGTTTGGGGAATAGACTTCATGGGACCATTTCCCAATTCTTTTGGGAATGTGTATATTCTTTTGGCTGTTGACTATGTGTCAAAGTGGGTCGAGGCTGTGCCTAACCGAACGAATGATAACAAGGTTGTCGTTCGATTTCTTAAAGAACATATCTTTTCTCGATTTGGGTACCCTCGAGCAATTATAAGTGATAATGGATCTCACTTCTGCAATAGGACTTTTGAGTCCTTAATGCGCAAATATTCCATTACACACAAGCTGTCAACACCATACCATCCCCAAACATGTGGGCAAGCCGAGATTTCGAATCGGCAAATTAAGCAAATCTTGGAGAAAACGGTTTCTAAAAACCGTAAAGATTGGTCACACAAACTGATCGACGCACTATGGGCTTTCCGTACTGCATACAAGACCGATCTTGGTATGTCTCCATACCGGCTTGTTTATGGGAAGGCTTGCCACCTCCCAGTTGAGATTGAGCACAAGGCATTTTGGGCGATGAAGGAGTTGAATGTATCAATGGGAGATGCGGGCAGCAATCGAAAGCTGCAATTAAATGAACTAGAAGAGCTGCGGGATGAGGTATATGATAATTTTGTCATTGTTAAAAACCGGACTAAGGTGTTCCATGACAAACACCTTATACGCAAAACGTTTAAACCTGGTCAACAGGTTTTACTCTATGACACTCGGTTACACTTTCACCCCGGCAAGCTCAGATCTAGGTGGAAAGAGCCGTTTTTAGTCCGCACCGTATATCCGCACGGTGCGGTAGATCTTGAAAATCCGGAGGACGGTACTTTATTTAAAGTTAACGGACATCGATTGAAACCATTTCTCACTGCGGACCCGTCGGAGGAGCTCCTGTTTTTGCAGGAGCCGATTTACACCGATTGATTCTCCGCTATTTTTACCCCCAAATCTCCGATCTTCTTGCCAAAACTTTGTTTCACACAAATTTCGGGGTATGTACCTTTTGTAAATATATAAATACAAAATAACAAAAAAAATTAAAAGAAAACATAAAAAAAAAAATAAACAGAGAAGTGCCGACATTTTCAACCTTCTTGGTGTAGCCTGACAGTGAGGACACTGTCAAGTTTAAGTTTGGGGGTATGCTCGGTAAGGTTTCTTCCTTCGCATTCATGTGTACATTTTTGCATTTGCATACTTATTTTAAAACCTATAAAAATTGAAAAATTTCAAAAAATTATAAAAATTAAAACATTCAATTTTGGCCTTAATTGACTTAAATTTGACAAATAGGTTAACTAGCTAGGAACAAATAGATCTTAGACTTAGTAAATTAAAAAACCCTAAAAATAACCTTTCTTAAAATTTAACGGTAGAAAATATATATCTTTGTAGTTTATATAGAAATAGGCAAATTTCGAGTTCACTTCTTGGGCTAAGTTAAAACAAAGGAAAAGTATTGATATTTTTATTAAAGTATAAGTCTAAAAAATAATTGCTAAGCTTAAGTCTAAATTCTGAAAATATATACCCTACAAAAATGCACAAACACGAACCTTGAAACTTGGAATAGTAGAAGAGACCTTGAAATGCTCTTGTCTAAAGTCCTTAGTACGAAGAAAAATAAAATAAAAATACAAGTGTGAATAAAGAGATAAAAAAATGAACACTGGTTTTTTGTAATTACTTAAGGCTGCATAAATAGAAAAAATATTTAGCGAGGGTGCTTTATCACCTAGTGCCTTAGACCAACTGGTTTGGGAGTTACTGCTAAAAGCCTTAGGGATTACAAGACTAGGAATTTCGCTTTAATGTGCGAACACATTTTGTAATCGGTCGTTGGTACCTCAAAAAGTATTAACGGTCGCACGAAGAATGTGTGAGCAATTTCATCTAAAAATTCACCAATTGTAAAATACTTTGGATGATGGACAAGAGTATAATAGCTTGATTTGAATTTCCAAGTATAGGGGTGATATATACACACACGTAGGGGTATGTGATTGGGGTTTAGATGAAAGATAGGAATGAAAGATAGGGCTTATATCTTTAGTAGAGATGATAGAAATTCCTAAGTTGAGATGGAACCTTAGAAGGAAAACTTGAAAGATGCCAAAAGCTAAGTAAGTCTAAAAATCATATATAATCTTAAGTTAAATGATAAGGAAGCGTGAAAAATACGGGTGGATAATTTCTGAGTCAAAGATAATAGAGTTTCTTGTTAGAAAACCTAATTGGAGAATAAAATTCAATGGGCCGAATTGATAGGATTTTGTGGGTAGTATCCGTTGAAAACCCTCAGGAGACAAGACTCCTCCTACTAGGGACACCTAGAGGTTTAACGGCTTGTTGCACGAGCTCAGTGCAATCGCGTTTCCCTGCGAAAGTGAGGTTAGGTCTTTTTCAAGAATAAAACTAGGTTTGCTCGAGGAAGAGCAAAAGATAAGTTTGGGTGTAAATGTTCATATCATAATTTTGCATTATTATATTCCGGATTCTTAGTCATTGAACAAATAAACAGGTGCTTTTGACCCATGTCTGCTACATAGTTGCAGGTTACAGGTTCTTAGAACAAAAACAGTGAAAAAGATGAAAAGACGATACAAAAGTGAGACTACTACCAACAAATGGAAAGATCTTGATCATGCCTACAGTTTGAAGACTAAACGAAGATTAATGGACGATTTCACAAAGATCAAAGGCAGTGTAAGGTTCAAGACTTCAACATGAAACAAGCGGTAAAATTCCACGACTTTAGTCACTGTGGAAATCTGGAAAAAATCTAGAAGACAAACTGAGAAACTAAGTAAAGAAACAAGAAGCCAAAAGCAGCAGAAAGAACCCCAGGAAAAATCAGCCAGCAAGCCCTCAAGATGGCCACGGAACTGCAGCCAAACCAAGCTTATGGCCGCGGATCCACGGCCATATGAAGCCCGTGTCGGTGCGATCTTGTGTCGGTGCGGCGGTGCGTTGACTAGTCTTCTTTAGGGGTATATTTATAATTGCAGATGTGAGTCGATTGTAACCTTAGGGTTTCTATGATCTATAAATAGAAACCCTAAATCTCTTTTTGAGGTATGCCTCTTTTTATTTCATCTATTCAGAATTCTAAATTCGGTGTAAATGTTTGGAGAGAGCCATCAAATAAAGTAAGGTTTTTATTTCATTGCCCTAGTTAATTTTCATTCTGCCTTAGTATAATTTTTAATTATCTGCCCTAGTTAGATAGATAGAACATGTTTATCAATTCCCTAATGAGTGAGTAATTCCTCACTTGTTAGGGTTAGGAATAGGGAAGGTTTGAGAGATGCAAATCTCTCACCCCTTTCTTGTCCATCAATATTAATAATTAGGACTCCATGCATATATACACATACCGCTCCCTACGGCAACCTACCCACGAGGTAACGGTGATCCCGTAGTATAAAAGATCGGTTGTGCATATTTGCCATGGAGGTTAGGGTAAGGATTAAGAAAGGACGGACAAGGACCTAGAGGAAGAAACATCGTTTCTTCCCGATCGTCCTAATCCCCTTTATTATTAATTACCATAACACCTAAAGAGATCTAATTTAGGGCATTGAAAGCGGTGGGAAGTCTTTTGCTTTCCAAACTTAACCTAATCCTAACCCTAGCAAGATTTCTAATCCTAGTCTAAGTCAACTTAGTTTTTAGTGATAAAGATCCAAACACCATTTGGAATTAACTCGTTAGAACAATTAGGAAATACACAACATCCCTGTGGACCGACCCGTATTCACCGGCTAGCTACCAAGCGACGCCGTTCTTGATTGCGGTAATTAATTCTTTGATCTAAAAATCTCTACAAATCAGGTGCTCGCGGCCACTTTTCCGCCTATGTGTACTTGGTTGACGGCATCGAGGGTGCGGCCATCTACTAAAGTTCCCGTCAAGTATTCAATCGGGAAGTCGGGAATCCTGTTGAATTACCCGACTAAGTTATTGAAAAGAGTTTTCAATTCGAGACTAAAATGCAAGGTTTAACTAGTTAAGTATGAAATTCAGAATATGAGATATTCCGGGTTTATGATGTCTAAGGAAATGCGGATTCTAATTATTGTAATTTTTCATTTCTTTTCTGCGACCGTAAGTGTAATATGTGGGGTATCCCAAATCTCATTGCTATATGTCAACGACATTCGGGATACACCTATTTACTTACGTTGATGATATGTGATATTATGTGTTGCTGTGATATGTTTTATTGGATCGTCGTGATTGAATAGCCGGGGGTTTTATTTGAGATAAGAGTTTTCTAATTTTCATTCATGTAAAATTTGTATGTAATGTTCTTTTATTGGGACACTTCTGGGTAGAGGATGATGTCACCATTGAGTATATTATTTACTTTTCAAATTAGGATAGACCCAAGACGGGGAGCATAAGTAACCGGGTTCTGGAGTCTAGTGTGAAACCATCTTGAGGAGTCGAGACCGGGTCTCCTAACTCTAGAATTGGCAGGGTTACTTTCCGCTCTCGTTGGGTCTAGGGATGTGTGTTTGGCTATTCATCACGACCGTTGAATCCGTGTTTTTCATTACTGGCTGAATTTAAAATACGGACCTCCTAGTATATCCAATATTTCATATGTAGACTTCTGTTGCTTGGTTCTGTGATGTGATCATATAACTGCGTGAGACGAATGCTATATTATATATATGATATATAATAAGCATTTCTTATGTTTTGCACCCGCTCTAGTCCATCCCCGCTCTGCCGTTAGTTAAGTAACCTAACGGTGCATGACGGGGCCCCATGGCGAATGTGGATGGCATAAGAATACGTTCTATTTTTGTTTCATTTTCTGTGATGTTTAGGAAACATTAAATGATGGGATTTCGTTAATGAGATTAATGAAAGATAAGAAACCTAAAGATGTTGTAGAATCAGTATTTTCGAAAAGGTAGCTCTAGTTCTTGCTTTGTATTGTGGTATTCCTTGATGAATATCCAGCACCTCTTTCGATGCAGAAAGAGCTGAGATCCCTTCACCGGGAGTGACCACTTTAGCGAAACTAGCAAATGCTACAACCCACCCGATTTGTTTTTCCAGCTGCACTAGTTCTTTTTTTGCATAGTGGTATTCCTTGATGAATATCCAGCACCACATTCGATGAGGAAAGAGCCAAGATCCCTTCACCGGGAGTGACCACTTTAGCAAAACTAGAAAACGCTACAAAACTACATGATTTTAAAGGAGCTTAAACCACTCCTAATCACATGATTCTACAACGATATCAAGTTCATTACGCTAAATATTTTCTTAAAAACTAGCATAGCCCTCCGTCATTTCAGATAAGTGCTATTTAGTATTCGAACTACGTTTGTTGAACTTGTCAAGGCGTAGTGTGCAGTAGCTGATTAGTGCTTATCTTCCGCATGTGATGCGATTGGATTAGGGTAGTCGTTCGGCCTTGTTGACCTTGTCAAGGGTCATGCGGATGGGTTTAATTCAATCACGAAATGAACGGGTTGAACTTGACTTGCATTTTATGGTTTGTTGACCTTGTCAAGGTTATAAATCGCATAGGGTAAAACATATATCGGGTATTTAAGTAGCAGACATCCTGATTAGATAAGATAATAACCAATCTAATCTTGAAAGAGCGTACGCTAAAGTGTTTTCTTCTCTCTCTTTCCAGGTAGCGACCAATGACACGCCTTAATCAGGATAATAATAAGGATGTATTGACCGAAGCCGCCTTTTATACAGGGCTGGAGAACGTTGGTTCCGCTCTATCTTATGACTGTCATAAGTCTGAGCAAGGAATAGAGGAATACCCGAATTCCCACACCACCCGAACGAAGAATCATGAGTATGATGATGCATCTTCTTCGGGTGTGTTCGTTACTGAGAACCGTTTCTCAGTCTGCTATACGTCCTGGGTATTGGATACCGGATCAGGATCCTACGTATGTAATTTGTTACATGGGCTAAATGTCATGACCCGAAATTTAGTTCGTGACCGACACTTAAATCACGCAATGTCTAAAGGTGTAACGTAATTAAGTAACCCGAAGCCCAAAAATCTAAACCTTTTAAAGAAAATAAAAGAGGTGAAGTTTTGAAATAAAGGTATGATAAAAATCAAACGTTTTCTTAAATGCATATATAATGGAACATAAAAAATGTAAATGAATTATACTAATTGAAAACATGTTTCGTCATTTAAAAATTTAGGCAGTACATCCTTTGTATATTTTGAACCAAAACCACAAATACATGATAATGTAAAAGACATCCCCAAGCGGGAGCTAGCTCTTCGCCAAATGGAGGAATCACAACCACGCAAGTCAGAAATATATGTATACGATGCCCAACGGTGAAGATCAACACAAAAGGAAAATGTAAAGAAGCAAGACATCAAATCCCCCAATAGAGAACATATAATCCGTCGCTCTAAGTCTCGCAAGCACAAGTCTTTCTAAGTCTTACTAATATACAAAAAATAGTTTCTGATTGATGGAGTTGACTAGATACAACATGAATAACAAATACAAGAGCGTGCACGATCCAATATGTCCCATATACTAAAGTAAATCACCCGAATGCAAGCTGTGTGCCAGTGATACCATTACTGATCTATGCGGTCAAACCTGCAAGAACGGTGGCACAACGGGGGTGAGTTGCCAACTTGTGAGTAGAAAACATCAGCAGGTAGAAATCGAATAAAACAATGATTTCCTAGGTCAACTATATCATAAAGCTAATACTATGATGTCTAGGGTGACCGTATCTGCATATATGCCAACAATATAATCAATGCCTGTATGTAGGTGGATATCATCCACGTGTCCATCAATGACACAACAACATGAAAATATATGCATGTAAATATGAGGTTATCAACTAAAGTGTGTCCATCAATGACACATCAAAATCATGGAATCTGAGTGTCCAACATCAACACTCGAAACATCTTGAAACCCATGTCCAGCATCGACACGTAAATCCTCATATATCGGGCTCCGTCAGTCCGGATCGGCCCACGGGCTCCGTCAGTCCGGATCGGCCCATATCATCTCACGACTCCGGTCGGTATCCTCCGGATAACCGCCGAGCCCAAATACTATCATCGGTAGGTAGTGTTCCTTCTGCTAGGCTCATCGGCTACTCCACGACAATCATTTCTTGCCCCGGGGTACCTTATCGGGTCCACCATGTACCCGCAGATGGTGCCTATCGCTCCTTGAATTGGGTATTACATAGCTCATAACCGAGAAAACACATGGTGGACGCCTCGAAATATCATATCAAGAGAAACCGGGTTTTTGAAACAATACATACTTTCTTTTAAAATATAACCACGGTTCTCAAATCCAGAATCTCATGAAAACAACATCACAATGCGTATAATCGTAAAGCATGATGTATGCAAACATAGAACAGAAATGTGAGCATATCAAGTATATCATGCAACATAGCATAATGATGGGAACATAGCAATATAACAAGCCAACGAGTCATGTAACAGTACTGAACAATTAAGAGTAATAGCATGATGTAGAAATTCTACTGTGTAAGTGACATAGCAATTATCGTTGATGAAAGTGTATGAGCTGGCAATCTGTGTAAGTTTAACATACGCATCATCGATAATTGTGCAGGTGTACCAGCAAAGGTATGTTGGGGTCAAAATTTAAACCCCGGTTGACCAAGTCAAAATCAAAGTCAACCCCAAGCCAAGTGGGCCCAAGCTTAAGTCAAGTGGGACAATGCCTGGGTCGAGCTCGAACATGAAGCTGCCGGCCTCCCCTATACCAAAATAAAAATTTTGTAATAAATAATTTTGGTGTATTTCCATTTTTTTATTTTATGAATAAATGTAAGAAAAATGGGCATAAAACCAAATTTTTGTAAAGCCCATAGCTTATGTGCAAAAGAAATGAGCACATGAGGCATGGGGTGGGCGAAATGCCATTTTGTAAATCCCAAGGGGTTATATGTAAAGTGTGTAGCCTATAAAGGCAAACATGATGAAAATAACTCAAGATCTTTTTCTCTCTAAAAAAAATTAAGGTCTTTGCCTCCTTCTCCTTCCTCAAGGTTCTAGACCTTCTGCCATTTTTTTTGAATTAAATCATGAGTTTTACTCTTCTTTTTCCAAAACTAAATAGTTTTTCACCACAAAACTCATAAAAGGGAGCTTATATCTTCCATTAGATCTCAAAAAGGGGAGATTTTTAAAATCTCACCCCTCTTGATCTCCAAGATCCGGCCAACAAAGAGGAGGAAGAAGGGGACCCATCTTCGAAAATCCCACTTAGGAAAAAATCCAAGGCTCAAGAGAAGATCTAAGGCTTAAGAGAGAAGAACCTTTGAAGATTTTTAGGGAGTTCAACTCCAAGACCCAAATCCTCAAATGAGTTTAACTCCTAATCCAGATCTTTTGGAGTTTAACTCCACATAAAATCCTCTTTTAGAGTTTAACTTCTATTTCTGGGGGTAAAAACTCCTTCCTTTTGCTAGCACCCAGCGCTCAAGCGCCCACGTGTCAGGCGCGTGAGGCGCTCGCGCCCAAAGCGCCAGCGCCCACGTGCCGGGCACGTGAAGCGCTAGCATCCAAAGCGCTAGCGCCCGAGCGCCCACGTGCAAGGCGCTCATATGCCGGCACATAAAGTGATGGCGCCCAAAGCGCCAGCGCCAGCGCCCCAGCGCCTAGCGCTACCCAAGCGCCGGCGCCTAGTACCCGCGTTCTAGGCACGTGAGGCGCTGGCGCTCACGCGTCCTTTGGACGCCATTTTCCCCACATTTTACATGTACTCCACACTAAAAATACCTCCCCCGTTAGCACCCCCGTAAAAAAACTCTGCGGGGACACCGATATATTCAAAACACAACACTGCACATTGAGTTCGCATGACCAGTTTGACCCATCAATCGGACGTTCTATCGCTCCAAAGACGAGGGGTAATTAACGGCAGCTTAGTCCGCGGCTACTGGAGATTTGGATCCCCATAATCAATAAACCCCAGCCTACCCTAGGCAGAAGGAATCTGTTATGCACCTGACAAGCGCGCGCGTATTTCCATCTCAATAGGGTGACGAAAAACACCCTGCTGATTCTGGCACGCCCGGTGAGACCTTTCTCTCCTCCCATACCTCGGGTCAAGTGTTCATGCGAACTCATTTAACATATATGCCGATGTTTGTACTGAAGTAATGTTCCTTTTATGCAGCAACCAACTTTCAACGACAATGTCTCCCAAGACGTATTCAGCTTCCAACGCGACCCCGATCTCGTACGTGGTCAAGATCAATGCTCGTGTGGTTCTCCCCGCAAGCCTCAGTCGACAGTGGGAGGAACTGCCCCGCCAGTTTGGTTCCGTCATCATCTACCCTACCGGAAGCGCTCATCTGGAAGAAATCCCGACAAAACAGATGGCCAAGTCGGTCTCAAGGGGCAAGAGACCGAATGTTGTGATCGCTAACGCACCATAATCGAAACTTAAGACGATGTCTGAATGACTCTATGGTGCTCCAGCTGGGGGCAAGACTTCCGGTACAAAGGGCAACATCAAACGTTGCGGACGAGCTCAGGCGATGACTCTAACAAATGCATAATCGGGCATATCTCCAAAGCCCTCCATCGCCTGGTCTACGGCGGCTTCTCGAAGAGCCCTAAGCAGCCATGTGCTTAAAATAGAAAGGCTGAGACAGAAGTGGCTCAGGTATCGAGCCAACAAGAGGGCCAGGACTCCGGCCAAGTGGAATCTTATGAGATTCCAAGAGTAGAGTCATCCTGCGACGACGGCTGAGCCGGCCGTAAAAATCAGCAATTCCTTCGGACCTTTGAAGTGGGTTCAGAAAAATGCCATGACCGCCAGAATCAAGAAGACAGCGGTCCGAACGTCGCTACAAAGAGACGTGTCCCGGCCCCAACAGAAAAAGTATGACACTGTCTCTTCAAGAGTCTACCAGGCACTCTGTGCTGCGCGAAAAGAACGAGGCACAACAAGAAAGGAAGCGTCAGCACCATTTAAGAATCCGGCCAGGCCAGCCGCCTTCAGTGACTGCCCGTTACCGAAATAGGGGGGTCAAGACAGCGATCCGTGAAATCAGCCGCCGATAATAAAAAGACGGCTGGATATGTTATCCTTACGGTCTATATGGCGGGTGGGCGCCTCAGCGACAACCTTCGCAGCAAGAGCAAGGATGGGGCCGCCACATACCAAGCCCAATCTGGCTTGAATGTGGTTGCCACTTCCCAAGAACCGCCGCCTCCGCTGGATGATGAAAACCCTCTCGATGCGGATGATAGGCAGAAAGACCCCTGATTGATCTATATTTTTGTGTAGTAGTTAACCGCAATCAATAATGGTGTCGCGTGTAGCTAGATCGAGATGAGTACGGGTCGTCCTCTGGGAAACGTTGAATATTTTATTCTTGCTTTAGGCGTGTTGAGAAAGAAAGGAGGAAGAATAAAGAATGGTGAAGAATGGTTGTAGGATCTAGATCTACGTTAAACACGGATGCAAAATATAGATCTAGAATAACAATGGATGTAGGTTTTATATATAGTAGAAGAGGGCTTGTAGGGTTCACTGGAATTTAGTAGTTATGGATGATTAATTAAAAATTACTCTTTTTATCCTTTAATAGATTTAAAACTAGAACGACAGTGATGTATGTAGATTAGGGTTTCTGGAGGGAAAAGGCTCCCCACTCTTAACCCCTATCTCGACATGGAATTCCGTTCATATCTAGCCTTTACAAAAACAATAGTTAATCTAATCTCTAATCGTGGTCGCGATTATCAATGAATTGATAGCGCGCCCAATTAGGATGTTAACTATTCTTTTGATTAAGTTTATAAACTTTATAGGACTTAAAAAGAGTTTAAGGATCTTCATCATCTATTAACCTACCCTAATCCTATGAACCCTAACAAACGGAGAATAACTCGCGCATGTTGGGAGAAGAAGAGATGGAGAGGGAAATCATATTAAAACAACAAAGAAATAGAATAAGAAAAAAAACTACCTTTATTAATCAACAAAATTCATTTACACTTTGTTCCCTTAGAAAATGATTACAAAATACTAGTTTGCTTTTCGATCTCTTCTAAGGAGGTAGATGAACCGTTGATGATCAGCCTGGATGCGTGAGCCTCTCGTGGACTTCGTGATCTCTTCAGCTTGATGATTTTTCCAAGAGGCTCTCGGTCTTTATTTATAGTCCCAGAGCCAGAACCCTAGCTTCCTAATTTGGAAACCAGAGGTTAAGATCCTAACAGCGAAATCTCAACTCCCAAATCATCTGAACCGCGGCAGAACCGCGGCCAATAGGTGGGTTTGGCCGTGGATCCATGGTGGAATGGTGTGATCTTGGGCTCATTCTTCTTGTGGCTTCTTCTGGTGACACGTGGTGATCTTTTGAATCTCTGGAAACTGAAAATCTTTTCTACGTCACTGCCAGAATTGATTTCTTTAGTTTATTTTCTTAATTAGGCAGGTTTGTTTTAACAACTTTGATTTCCTTGATTTCAGCCCTGCAAATTCTGCACAATAACTCAACAAATAATATTAGTTTGTTTTATGAAGATATTAACTTAACCATTAAGAATTGGTTAAAGGCTTTTAATAAGGTAAGCATATTTAAGTAGGCCAAATGTCACATGAATATTATATGCTTACTTTTTCCTACAAAACGTTAATTATAATATATAAACATATGGAAATAGTATTTTTATAGATAAACCCTCATATGTATCATATATTATAATAAACATATTTTATTATATAGAAATAGTAGGAAAAATGTCATATTAAATATGCAGTTTTATCAACTGAACAAATACCCCTAAACTTATCTTTGATGGTCCCGAGAAAACTAGTTTATTCAAGAGAAGGAGAAAAGGAATGGAGAAAGCTAAGCACTCTTTTGTAGGCAACACGATTGCACTGAGCACGTGCAACAAGCCGTTAAACCTCTAAGTGTCCCTCGTAGGAGGAGTGTTGTCTCCTGAGGGTTTTCAGCGGATTATACCCACAAAATCCAATAATAAAAGAAAGATGGTGAAAGTTACATATAATGATAAGAACTATAAAAGAAAGAACTTGAAAATAAGAGTTTTCAACTACACCGGTTTTTCAGTTGCTATGAGCCCTATCTTAATAGTCATGAAAAGATGTTAGAAATCACATTATCCCTTAATAAAACCTCGTCTTTATTCTTCATTCCAACCTTTCATCCAAACATCGATCATATACCCCTACGTGTGTGTATAGAACATCCCTACACTCATAGAATTCAATTCAAGCTATCATACTCTTGTCCATCTACCTCAGTACTTTTTAATTTAATGAATATTTGGATGGATTTGCTCGCACATTTTTCATGCGACCGTTAATACTTCTTGAGGTACTAACCGACCGATTACTCATGTGCTTGCTTATTAGGCATATTAGTATTTTCCTCGTCTTTCAACACCTAAGGCTTAGCAGTGACTCCCAAACTAGTTGGTCTACGGCACTAGGTGATGAAGCACCCTCGCTGTATTTTTTATTGCTGCCTTGGTGATAAGAAAACCAGTGTTCATTTTTCTTCATCATTTTATATTTCATTTATAATTTCCATCATACTTTGGCTTTTAGACAAGAGTATTTCAAGGTATTCTCTACTATCCCGAGTTTCAAGACGTGTGTAAGTGCGTATAGTAGGGTATCAACATTCAAATGTTTAGTTTCCAAAATAGGAACTATTTTTCAGACTTATTTTTATCCTCAAATTAGTGACTTCTTTCATCTTATTAACCCTTGGAACAACGGCTCATAACTACTTATTATTAGTTCATTTAAGAAAACTTCTAATTTTCTTGTTTTTCTTAAACTATTCCTATCTTTTAAATATAATTTTTCACTTTCTACTCTTTTGTTATCAAAATTTTTTTGTGCTTATATATAGTATAATGCGAAGTATCGCGTAAATAAGCACAAACCTCCCCCAAACCTGTTTACAGCGGTGTCCTCTCTGATGTCATCCGTTAAGCTCCAAAACCTGTAGACTTGGGAGGAAAAAGGGGACAAGAAATAATGAAAGTGAAATCCTCTCCCAAACTTATTTTTGGCTCACAATCTTATAAAAAATTTCTTTCAAGAGCCAAAATATCCCCCCCAAACTTAAGTAAAATCGTATTAAGCATTTAAAATTATTTGGGGGGGTTAAAATTATTGGTCAAAGTAAAGCCTTGCAAAGACCAAAAGTCAACACCAACCATTCAAAAATTTTATCGATGAAGCACCAAGGTTGGTGGAAGAACATGTCGCTTATTGATGTGAAGAAGTGGGGAGGAGATATGAGGTATAATGGAAAAAGTTTACGTCTCAGTTTGTAGAGACGAAACAATGATGATGGATTACTCACATTCTTGTTATCGATAAGAAGAAGTGGTGATGGTTCAACTTCTTTGTGTTGAGGTTGATTTATCACACCACCCGTATTTTCTAAGAATGCGAGTTCTTCAGCAAAAATTTCTTCAAAGCTTTCATCGATATCCCGAATAATAATCTCATCGGAAAGAACAGGATGATACTCGGACTCCATAAAAGGTTCATATTCCGTGTTAGATGATGACCCGGACAACAACGTAATAGCGGAGTCGAGATCAGTATCGTGAAGCTCTTCAATTTCGCTGCTGTCGGAATCTATTGTTTCGACAGAACATACATGAGCATAGGGTTCGGAGGGTTCACTTCCTAACTTGTAAATGTTAAGCTCAATTGACATCTTTCCGAAAGATAAGTTCATAGAGCCGTTTCTACAATTGATTGCAGTGTTGGAAGTCGCAAGAAAAGGTCGACCTAAAATCACCGGAATTTGGTTTCGTGGGTTCGCTACAGGTTGTGTATCTATAACGATAAAGTCCATAGGAAATATAAAATCCCCGACTTTGATTAACACATCCTCTAGCTCACCCCTAGGTTGGGTGATAGATCGATCGGCCATCTAAAGAGTGCAATGCGCCGGTTTTAACTCTCCGATCCCTAATTGCTCATAAACAGAATACGGAAGCAAGTTAACACTAGCACCTAAATCGAGTAGAGCACGATTGATATTTTTACCCCCAATAGAAATAGAAATTGTAGGACTTCCGGGGTCCTTTCGTTTCTTGGGTAGTTGTTGTGTAAAAACAGTGCTCACATTACTCGCAAGGAAAACTTTTTTAGGTACTTGAACTTTTCTCTTCCTAGAGCACAAGTCCTTTAGGATTTTCGCATAAGACGGAACTTGTTGAATAGCATCTAGGAGAGGAATGTTTATGTTAACTTGCTTAAAAATTTTCACAATTTTCTCCATTTATGGACTTGGTCTGTTGCCCCTTAACCTGTTTGGATAAGGTGCTTTATCAATAAGGTTTGGGTCCAAAATTGGAGAGGATTGTGGGGATGGAACGGATCCCAGAATTAGAGTGGGGATCGTTTTAGATAGATTTGTGGATGTGGGCTGAGGGTTCGAGCCTTGGGGAAAACGGAGAATACGCTCGGGTGAAGGTAGGAGACTAGACGAATTAGGGAAAGAAGTAGAAGCTGGGGTATCATTGGTGTCACTAACATCATCAAATTGCTCACCCACTCGGTTATTTAGAACTTTTCCCGATCTCAACGTAGTAACGACACTCACGTTATGATTTTGTGAGTGGCCAGGATTCGGTAGGGGTTGAGATGGGAGTTTCCCTTTCACTCTTACACTCATTGCGGCGTTCAATTATGCAATTTGGTTTTCTATTGATTTAATACTCTCACCGTGGGAGGCGGAGTCTTTCTTTATGGTATCAATAGAAGACTTCATATCAGCCGACATTTGAATGGAATGTTTCATAAACAAATCCAAAGTTTGTGCGAGTGAAGAGTTATCAGTACCGGCCAATTGCGGTACAGAAGTGTTGGCCGGGTTTTGAAAATTTTATGTCAGAAAGGGGTGCTGATTTTGTGGTTGTGGTTGCTGTGGAGGAGGTCTTTGATAATTTGCCTTGGAACTGGTTTTGATTTTGGGGTTGATTTTGGTTCCAAGCAAAGTTAGGATGATTCCTCCATCCTTGATTATACGTAGAAGAATAAGGATCGTTTCTAGGTCGCTGCTGAAAAGCAGCATTAGTTTGCTCGTGACATTGAAACGGTGCATTCATAGGACATTCTTCCGTCAAGTGTGAAAGATCTAAACAGCAACCACACACGGTTTTGGGAAGCGTAACCTGGTTTAGGGAGGCTAATGAAAATTTATTCTCAATAGCGTCGAGTTTCTTCTGCATCGCTGCCATTTCGGATTTTACTGCAATGGGAACATCGAGCTGATGAATACCTCCCCTAGATGAAGGTGGTCTTACGCTTTCCCACTGCAAAGTGTTTTCAGCGAAGTTTTCCAGATAGTTCCAAGCTTCACCGTCATCTTTAGACATGAAATTGCATTGACATATTGTTTCAAGCATCTGCTTTGTTGCTGAATTAATGCCCTCATATATAATTCGGCACAAATCACATCTTTGTATTCCATGATGAGGACATTGGACAAGCAGATCTTTGAAACGTTCAACGCACTTCCAAAATGGTTCATTGGGAAGCTGGGTGAACTGGTTGATCTCGCTCCTAATATGGGCGGTCTTATGGTTTGGGTAAAACTTCTTAAGAAATGCTATTACGAATTCATCCCAATTAGTGATAGAGTGTGCGGCAGTATTATAAAGCCATTTTTCTGCCAAGTCGCACAGAGTGAATGGGAGAAGACGCAAGTGCATAGCATCCACAGTCAGTTGTGAAGTACCCATCATTGCGTATACGTTTTCGAATTTAGTGATGAAAACGTACGCATCTTCAGATTCAAGCGCGTGAAATTTGGGCAACAGATTGATGTAGTGGGGTTTAATTTCAAAATTATCCCCGTTAGCTGGTGGAATAGATAGACAAGTGGGAAGTGGACCACGGATAGGATAGCATCTCTCTTGGAGAGATGCGCGGTGGATTTTGCGCACCTACGGGCGGTGGCAGCGTGGTGTTATAATTTGATGGAGTACCGTCCATCTCGGTTGATATGGTGTGTGGTGGGGGGAAAAGAAGATGAAGAAGTACCGACTTCGAGTCGATAGCAGGAACGCAGACAAGACGGGCACTAGAATCCCGTGTCCAGCCAAGCATGCACTAAGCGGGTTTAGCGCAAGTGGCAACGTGTGTACTTTTTAAAAAAATGGTTTGTTTTGAAAAGTGTGTCGGACTTAGACAAATCACACAAGAATGCACAAACAACCCTAGAGCTAAGGTTACCTGGGTCAAGTCTCTAGACCGCTCCTAGACTTCTAAAGGACAAGCCGTAGGATCAATCCTCTACCATCTCTTTACTACTCTTGTGGCCAGGTAAGTGCCAGGTAAGTGAGAGGTATCCGCTATACGAATCACCGAAAATAGCGGGCCTAATTAAGTAACCACTTGCCTTAAACACACTTACCTAGACACCACAAAAGTAATTCGGATAAGTGATAAATTACCCACGACCTTCCTCTGTCCTTATTGAGCGCGACAGTCCTTAGAGTCTTGTCTAGATATTTTTTAAATTAATGTAGGGTTGATGCAGATGCTCGGTTTGTGATTTATGGGGCTTAGGAAGGGTGATAAAATCCCCATCTAATCTGAATTTTGGTCTTGCCCCTTAAAAATCCGTATTAAAATATGAATAAACAAACCAATTACAAAACTTTGCAAAAAGATTTTTGAGCAGCAATATTTTGCAAAGAATCCTGCAAAAAAGATATTTTATTAGATTTCAGAGGAGAGAGAAAGATATAGAAAAAAATACCAGAGAAGTTTGCAACCCTAAATCCCCCAATAAGCCACGGTTCCGCCGCCAATAGGCTCTTTGTGCCACGGTTCCACCGCCGACTAGGATGATCTGATGAAGATTTTTGCTACATGGCCTCCTTTGCTCCTCTGGATCTTGATGAATGTCTCTGAATCTCTGTTTTCTCAAATCTGTGACTCCAGATTCCTTCGCAAAATTCACACAATAATCGTTAAATATACAATTTACAGTTTTGTTTATTTTTATGATATAGATCGAATAAGAATTCAACATGAATAGTAAGAAAAAAATATTATGCACGTATCCCCGGCAACGGCGCCATTTGATTGGTATGAATTTTATGTGTTTGTAGTTAACCGCAATCAATAACGGTGTCGCGTGTAGCTAGACCGAGATGAGTACGGGTCGTCCTGTGGGAAACGTTGAATATTTTATTCTTACTTTAGGCGTGTTGAGAAAGAAAGGAGGAAGAATAAAGAATGGTGAAAAATGGTTGTAGGATCTAGATCTACGTTAAACATGGATGCAAAATATAGATCTAGATTAACTACGGATGTAGGTTTTATAGTAGAAGGGGGCTTGTAGGGTTCATTGGGATTTAGTAGTTATGGATGATTAATTAAAAATTACTCTTTTTATCCTTTAATAGATTTAAAACTAGAACGACAGTGATGTATGTAGATTAGGGTTTCTGGAGGGAAAAGGGTTCCCACTCTTAACTCCTATCTCGACATGGAACTCCGTTCATATCTAGCCTTTACCAAAATAATAGTTAATCTAATCTCTAATCGTGGTCACGATTATCAATGAATTGATAGCGCGCCCAATTAGGATGTTAACTTTCTTTTGATAAAGTTTATAAATTTTATAGGACTTAAAAAGAGTTTAAGGATCTTCATCATCCATTAACCTACCCTAATCCTATGAACCCTAACAAGCGGAGAATTACTCGCGCATGTTGGGAGAAGAAGAGATGGAGAGGGAAATCATATTAAAACTACAAAGAAATAGAATAAGAAAAAGAACTATCTTTATTAATCAACAAAATTCATTTACACTTTGTTCCCTTAGAAAATGATTACAAAATGCTAGTTTGCTTCTCGATCTCTTCTAAGGAGGTAGATGAACCGTTGATGATCAGCCTGGATGCGTGAGCCTGTCGTGGACTTCGTGATCTCTTCAGCTTGATGATTTTTCTAAGAAGCTCTCGGTCCTTATTTATAGTCCCAGAGACAGAACCCTAGCTTCCTAATTTGGAAACCAGAGGTTAAGATCCTAACAGCGAAATCTCAACTCCCAAATCATCTGAACCGCGGCGGAATCGCGGCCAATAGGTGGGTTTGGCCGTGGATCCGTGGTGGAATGGTGAGATCTTGGGCTCATTCTTCTTGTGGCTTCTTCTGGTGACACGTGGTGATCTTTTGAATCTCTGAAAACTGAAAATCTTTTCTACGTCACTGCCAGAATTGATTTCTTTAGTTTATTTTCTTAATTAGGCAGGTTTGTTTTAACAACTTTGATTTCCTTGATTTCAGCCCTGCAAATTCTGCACAATAACTCAACAAATAATATTAGTTTGTTTTGTGGAGATATTAACTTAACCATTAAGAATTGGTTAAAGGCTTTTAATAAGGTAAGTATATTTAAATGGGCCAAATGTCACATGAATATTATATGCTTACTTTTTCCTACAAAACGTTAATTATAATATATAAACATATGGAAATAGTATTTTTACAGATAAACCCTCATATGTATCATATATTATAATAAACACCTTTTATTATATAGAAATAGTAGGAAAATGTCATATTAAATGTGCAGTTTTATCAACTGAACAACCCCTCATCCATGTAGAGTCAAGCTCGGACAGCGAGAAAGAGCCGACTTTCCGGCCCAGGACTGTGGAGCAAGAGCTTCTTCAAGAGCTTCGAAAACAGCTCAGGAGCAAAGATAAAGATATGGCCATGCTCTATTCGAAAATTGACGACCTAACGAACGTTGTGATGCAGCTTACGGCTCAAATTGCTCGAGCGCCTCCCAATCAAGCACAAGTCTCTACTCATGAGCCGGATGATGACAATCCGAAGCGGCCGATGCTTGTCCCTTTGGGTCCAAGATTGGTCGAGCCGTACGAAAGCCAGCCACATTCCGCTTTTGGGGATGCCTTAGCCCCGGATAGCACTATCCCACTAACACAAGATCAGATAATGGATTTGGTCACCAGCAAGGTTAAAACATTGGTGGCCGAAGCTGAAGCTCAGAAAGAAATTGCAGTGGTGGGCGGCCATATCCCGCACAGTACTATCTGATCGAGTTCCCAAGCGGCTACGTCATTCCTAAGTTCGGAAGATTTGACGGGACGGGACATGCAAATCAGCACGTCACCCACTTTAAAGTATCGTGTGAAAATACAGGGGGCAATGATGTGCTCCTTCTTCGTCAGTTTGTCAACAGCCTGATCGGTGTCGCTTTTGACTGGTATAAGAGTATAACAGACGGTTCTGTCATTACCTTTGCCTAAATGGTGTCTCTGTTTCGGCAAAGGTTCATGAGTGTCAGTGATAAAATCTCCATTGCTGACCTTGTGAGGACCAAGGCGGGTAAGAATGAAAGCAACACTGAATTTATCGCCCGATGGCATAATCTCGCAGTAAAGTGCGAACCGCCGCTGGAGCAGGACCAGTCCGTCAGCCTTCTCATTGGGAACCTCAGCAATTGGATGGTCCCATTCTTGTGTACAGTAGGCCTCAAAATGTTTCAAGAGCTAACCAAGAAAGTCCAAATGCTGGAATGCTCGAAGCAAGAGTCTACCCCGGACTCTTAGAGAGACAAGACTTGAAAAAGCAAGCGGGACGACAACTGTAGAAGCGGGAGTTCCAGCAGTACCAATGTCTTCAATGCGTCCGACAATGAGGACAAGCGAAAGGCAGGCGGTTCCAAAACCAACCGGCCTCGAAAGCCATTGCTGGGAAGAGAAGGGCTTTCCCTAAGGGAGAAAAAGAACAAGGTTTACTCTTTCAGAAGGGACAAGGTCCACAAGATATTCAAAGTACCTTTAACAATGGTCTATAATTGTCGGAGTCGAAAAGACCCCACGAAGCAAAAATGACCGACAATCCCCTGTATTACCCATACCACAGAGTAGTGAGCCATGCGATCGAGGATTGCTATATTTTCAAAGACTAGGTCGAGAAGCAGTTCAAGGCTGGAGAGATCGAGTTGTCCAAAAGTGTGTTGGTGAACAATCAAGTTGCAACCACCAACTTTATACAGATAGAAGCCGAAGCCTTCTGGGAGAAGACAACCGAACCCGCTTCCCTGGGAAATGAAACGGACTCACCGCAGCCTCCGTGGGGTACGCACATATCTAATAAGACGAAGAAGAAGATAAAACTACTTCGGAAAGATCCCAGGATGGAATAGGAAGGGCAGAAGAAGCCTACCATTCTAGCTGCCAATGCGGCTCCATCAGGCTCAAAATCCAAAAAGCTCAAGAAGAAGAAAAGTGCAGCTCGGCGCGTAAAAGTGTCTGTAGGGAGATCGACTATTCAAAAATATATCGATTCCCTTGAAGACTATGAACAAAAGGAAAGAACTCTGATTCAATTGAAGGAGTTCCTCCCTATAGAAGCGGTTGAAATTCTGGAGGAGTTAGAGAAAGACTCCAATGAAAAGATACCTATAGCGACCTGCTACGCCATCTATCTTGGCAGGGACTCTGAGGAGGAGTTCTGTTTTCCCGAAGAGGACGAGAAACTCGCCACAAGAGCCAACCAAATCTAGCTCAGAAGCGGCAGGGCTCTGCCGCCAAATCAGGGCAACGCCCCAAAAGGAAAGGAAAAACAGGTGGCTAATGAGGAAGATGGCAGAGAACCGGCTAATGAAAACTCAAGTCCTTCCTCGATGGACTATAATGTCTTGGCTCATCTCCGGAAGCTTCCGTCTCTCCTGAGCATCTACGGTGCCTTGGCCCTATCTAAGGAGCTTAAAGATGTTATCATTCACGCTCTACAAAACCCCGAGTGGTATCAGGCTCGCTTTGCGAAAATTAATATGAAAGAATCCCAGTACGCGTTGCATGCTGCCGCAGTCATGTTTAAGGACGAAGACTTACTACTGGGAACGGCTGAGCATAATCGGCCTCTTTACATGACCGGGTACAGCGATAGAGATTGGATTAATCGCATATTGATTGATCCGGGGTCCTCAGTGAACATCATGAACTTGCGAATGATTTGTATGAGATTTTGTGATCAAAGAATTAATTACTACAATCAAGAATGGCGTCGCTTGGTAGCTAGCCGGTGAGTACGGGTCGGTCCACAGGGATTTTGTGTATTCTCAGTTTGTTCCAACGAGTTAATTCCAATTGGTGTTGGATTGATTATCACTAAAAACTAAGGTTGATTTAGACTAGGATTAAAATCTTTCTAGGGTTAGGTTTAGGTTAAGTTTGGAAATTTAAGATTTCTCTCCGCTTTCAATGCCCTAATTTAGATCTATTCAGGTTTTATGGTAATAATTAATAAAGAGGATTAGCACGATCGGGAAGAAACGATGTTTCTTCCTCTAGGTCCTTGTCCGTCCTTTCTTAATTCTTACCCTAACCTCCATGGAAAACATACACAAACGGTCTTTTAAACTACGGTATCACCGCTACCTCGTGGGATAGGGTGCCGTAGTGAGCGGTGTGTGTATGTATGCATGGAGTCCTATAAACAATATGCGATAGGCAAGAAAGGGGTGAGAGATTTTCATCTCTCAAACCTTTCCTATTCCTACCCCTAACAAGTGAGGAACTACTCACTCATTAGGAGATTGATAAAAGACATTTTTTATGATTTGTTTTTAAATGACTAACTATCTAAACTACGGAAAATAATTAAAAGTGCTAAATTAATTAACTAGGGCACATAAATAAATTTCTAAACTACGGCAGAAAAGAAATTAAAACTAGGGCAAGGTAAAAAAAAACCACTTACTTTTATTTGATGCACTCTTCAAAGCATTACAATGAATTCTGAATTTTTTTAATAAAAAGAGGCATACCTCAAAAACAGATTTAGGGTTTCTATTTATAGATCATAGAAACCCTAGGGTTACATTCGATCCCTATCTACATTTACAAATTTACCCCTAATAAGCGTAGTCAACACACCGCCACACCGTCACAATATGCACCGACACGTGCCCATCATGGCCGCGGAACCGCAGCCAAAAGCCCTGTTTGGCCACGGATCCGCGGCCATATAGAAGGGTCTTGGGATGGACTTCTCTGGCTGCTTCTGATTGCATTTGTCTTCTTGTTTCTTCACTTGGTTTCTCAGATTGTCATCTAGTTCTCTTCTAGATTTCCACAGTGCATAATGTCGTGGACTTTTACCCTTTGCTTCATGTCGAAGTCTTGAACCTTGCGCTGCCTTTGTGATTTGTGAAATTGTCCACTGATCTTCATTTATTCTTCAAACTGTAGGCATGATCAAGATTCTTTCATTTGTTGGTCGTAGTCTCACTTTTGTATCGTCTTTTCATCATTTTCACTGTTTTTGTTTCGAGAACCTGTAACCTACAACTATGTAGCAGACATGGATCAAAAGCACATGTTTATTCGTAAAATGAATAAGAATGGGGAATATAATAATGCAAAATTATAATATGAACAAATACCCCCAAACTTATCTTTTGCTCGTCCTCGAGCAAAACTAGTTTTATTCTCAAAAAAGACTTAGCCTCACTTTCGCAGGGAAATGCGATTGCACTGAGCTCGTGCAACAAGCCGTTAAACCTCTAGGTGTCCATAGTAGGAGGAGTGTTGTCTCGTGAAGGTTTTCAGCGGATACTACCCACAAAATCCTATCAATTCGGCCTATTGACTTTTATTCTCCAATTAGGTTTTCTAACAAGAAACTTTATTATCTTTCAACTCAGAAATTATCAACCCGTATTTTTCACGCTTTCTTATCATTTAACTTAAGGTTATATATGTTTTGTAGATTTACTTAGCTTTTAGCATCTTTTGAGTTTTCCTTCTAGGGTTCCATCTCAACTTAGGAATTTTTATCATCTCTACTAAAGATATAAGTCCTATATTTCATTCCTATCTTTCATCTAAACCCCAATCATATACCCTTACGTGTGTGTATATATCACCCCTACACTTGAAAATTCAAATCAAGCTATTATACTTTTGTCCATCGTCCAAGGTACTTCTCAATTGGTGAATTTTTAGATGAAATTGCTTACACATCCTTCATGTGACCGTTAATACTTCTTGAGGTACCAACAACCGATTACATAATGTGTTTGCACATTAAAGCGTAATTCCTAGTCTTGTAACACCTAAGGATTTAGCAGTGACCCCCAAACCAGTTGGTCTAAGGCACTAGGTGATAAAGCACCCTCGCTAAATATTTTTTTTCTATTTATGCAGCCTTAAGTAATTACAAAAACCAGTGTTCATTTTTTTATCTCTTTATTCACACTTGTATTTTTATTTTATTTTTCTTCGTACTAAGGACTTTAGACAAGAGCATTTCAAGGTCTCTTCTACTATTCCAAGTTTCAAGGTTCATGTTTGTGCAATTTGTAGGGTATATATTTTCAGAATTTAGACTTAAGTTTAGCAATTATTTTTCAGACTTATACTTTAATAAAAATATCAATACTTTTCCCTTGTTTTAACTTAGCCCAAGAAGTGAACTCGAATTTTGCCTATTTCTAAATAAACTACAAAGACATATACTTTTTACCGTTAAATTTTAAGAAAGGTTATTTTTAGGGTTTTTAATTTACTAAGTCTAGGATCTAATTGTTCCTAGCTAGTTAATCTTCTTGTCAAACTCAAGTCAATTATGGCCAAAATTGAATGTTTTAATTTTTATAATTTTACAAATTTTTCTGTTTTTATTTGATTTTCATTTTTCTATTTTTTTTATTTTCAATTTTTTTCAATTTTTATGATTTTTTATATAAAGATGCAATGCAGAATTTAAACATGCAAAAGAAAAAAGAAAAATATATACAAAAATTTAAAAAAATTATGCAATGCAAATGATAACTATTTACAACCACCAACTCCCCCAAACTTATCACAAGCAGTGCCCTCACTGCTCGGCCCCACGCCGTGCTCTCGAGCGTGAACGGGAACGCTCAGCCCTACCCAGCAGGGTTCGAATCCCCTGCTCTACCTCAATCAACCGCCGGTCGTGCTCCCTCGATGTCGCCCTCAACTCATCAATGCCTCTAACAGCTCTCCGCATCAAATGTGCATGTTCTAAAGGAGTGAGTTCTCCTTCGCTCGTGGTAGAGCTAAAACTAGGTGTTCGGGCGGGCACGTGCTCCGCCGGTTCAGTTCTCGACCACACATCCGTCAATCGTGAATAGGACGTAGAAACGCCCTCAATAAGAGGCCTAATAGGTATGCCTCCAAGCATGTAAAATTCGAACTCCTCCGCGGGGAGGAAATATCGACATAGTTGTGTAACAAGCATGGGACAAGGGTAATTTGCAGCTCGTTTGCCCGCACCTATAAAGTTTAGCAAGACTGTGCACATGTCGAAACGGGGGTTTCTTGTCATGAGGGTATGCACAATATGCAATGAGGGTGTAAAACAGGTGGTGTTGTGGGAGCTACTAAAAATATTGTTTTGTGCCCAACGGCACACAGTTAAGACATTGGCAAAAAGAGTTCTCGCTTGGATCCCCTTCCGCGGTTCCCTTGAGCAATCGTTGCCCATCAAGGGCATGTAATCCTCAAATTGTAAAGGTTGGTCATGAGCGGGTATCCGAGGGATTAATGTGACTTCGTGTATAATGTCCCTATCAATGATAATTTCCCTATCACCCCATTGCAATTTAATAAAGCCAAATTGGGTGAGACACCTATCTTCCATACACTCGTAAAAACGAGTGACTAATTCCGGAAGTGCATAAGTGTTAGGGTGATTATATATCAAATAGTTCCAACTCCTACATGCTATCTCGTTCACAAAATAACTCCCATACACATCGTGTGAAAAAATTTATGAAAAATCACGTTCAAGTTGCATACTGTGTGCCATCAGGTGATCTACTCTTCTAGAAATTTAAAAACAGAGAGGGTTTAGGAATCGAACCTCCTCTGAGAAATTTCAAAGGGTGAAGACCAAGAAGCGCGACGGAAGCGCGGTCGGAGGGGGCTTCAGGCGGCGGATCAGCGGCGGCGTAGAGGAACCTTGCTGAAAAATTTAAGCGGCGGCGGCTAGGGTTTCTGAGAGGATTAAAATTAGTGTTTGTGAAAACGGGGGGGTCGGGTCTGTATATATAGGGGAAATGATGGATATTTTCAAATAAACCCCCTTAAAAAGAGGAAATTATTTGCAAATAAAAATTTTATTTTATTTATTTGATCTGTAAATTTACAAAAATACCCCAAATTTTTTTTTATTTTCAATTTTTTTTAATTTTTTATGTTATTTTGTATTTATATATTTACAAATGATACATACCCCTAAATTTGTTTTAAACAAAGTCTTAGCAAGATGATCGAAAATTTGGGGGTAAAATGAAGAAAGATCAGTCAGTGTAAATCGGCTCCTGCAAAAACAGGAGCTCCTCCGATGGGTCCGCAGTGAGGAACGGTTTGAGTTGATGTCCATTTACTTTAAATAAAGTACCGTCCTCCCGGTTTTGTAGGTCTACCGCACCATGCGGATATACGGTGCGTACCAAAAACGGCCCTTTCCATCTAGATTTGAGTTTGCTGAGGTGGAAGTGTAACCGAGTGTCATAAAATAAAACCTGTTGGCCAGGTTTAAAAGTTTTGCGCATAAGGTGTTTGTTATAGAACACCTTCGTTCGGTTCTTAACAATTACCGCATTCTCATAAGCCTCATCCCGCAGCTCATCTAATTCATTCAATTGCAGCCTTCTATTGCTGCCCGCATCTCCCATTGATAAATTCAACTCTTTAATCGCCCAAAATGCCTTATGCTCAATTTTAACTGGGAGGTGGCAAGCCTTCCCATAAACAAGCCGGTATGGAGACATGCCAAGATCGGTCTTGTAAGCAGTACGGAATGCCCATAGTGCATCAATCAGTTTGTGTGACCAATCTTTACGGTTTTTAGAAACCGTTTTCTCCAAAATTTGTTTAATTTGCTGATTCGAAACCTCGGCTTGCCCACAAGTTTGAGGGTGATATGGTGTTGATAATTTGTGAGTAATGGAGTATTTGCGCATTAAGGACTCAAAAGTCCTATTACAGAAGTGAGATCCATTATCACTTATAATCGCTCGAGGATGCCCAAACCGAGAAAAGATGTTTTCTTTAAGAAATCGAACAACAACCTTGTTATCATTCGTTCGGCTGGGCACAGCCTCGACCCATTTTGACACATAGTCAACAGCCAAAAGAATATACATATTCCCAAAGGAATTGGGAAATGGTCCCATGAAGTCTATTCCCCAAACATCAAAAATGTCCACAACCAAATTGGTTGGAGCAGCATTTCATTTCTCCGCGATATCCAGCCCAAGTGTTGGCACCGGGAGCATGTCTTGCAATATTCGTATGCATCTTTAAAAAGTCGTGGCCAGCAGAAACCATACTGCAAGATTTTTTCTGCTGTCTTCTTGGGGCCAAAATGCCCACCATACGCTTGATCGTGGCAAAAGGACAGCACACTCTTAAACTCGTCTTCGGGGATACACCAACGAATGATTTGGTTGGAACAGTATTTAAAGAGATACGGTTCATCCCAGTAAAAGTGTTTTTCTTGGGACATGAATTGGAGTTTATTCTGTTTCGACCAATCTTTAGGTATCAGTCCGGTGGCCAAGTAGTTTACTATATCAGCAAACCAAGTTTCGCATGATACGGTTAAGAGTTGCTCATTGGGAAAAACATCTTTAATAGGAATGTCAAATGTGGGCAAAGAAGGAAGTCGTGAAAGGTGGTCGGCAACTAAATTTTCACATCCTCTTTTATCTCTTATGACAAGGTCAAACTCTTGTAGTAAGAGGATCCAACGTATTAGCCGGGATTTTGCATCCTTCTTCGCAAAAAGGTGGAGAAGAGCAGAATGGTCCGTGTAAACAATCACTGGAGAGCCAATTAAATAGGGCCGGAATTTTTCAAGTGCAAACACAACGGCTAAAAATTCTTTTTCTGTTGTTATGTAATTCAATTGGGCCTCATTTAATGTTCGGCTAGCGTAATAAATTACGTGCGGCATCTTATTAATGTGCTGTCCAATGACAGCACCAATGGCGAAATCAGATGCATCGCACATAATTTCAAATGGATGCGTCTAGTCGGGAGATGAAAGGATGGGCGCAGAAATGCGTGAGTGTTTCAATGACTCGAACGCTTCCATGCAAGTTGAGTAAAATCAAAAGTTATGTCCTTTGCCAATAAAAAAGTCAAGGGTCTAGCTATCTTGCTAAAATCCTTAATGAACCGTCTATAAAAATCGGTATGGTCAAGGAAGGCTCGGATGTCTTTGACACATTTAGGAGGAGAAAGATTGGAAATGACTTCAATCTTGGCTTTATCAACCTCTATGCCATTTTGCGAGATGACATGTCCTAAGACAATACCCTCCCATACCATAAAGTGGCACTTCTCCTAAATTTAAAGTGAGGTTCTTATCCCTACAGCGGGTAAGAACTGCGTCTAAGTGTAGCAAACACTCATCGAAGGAGTCACCGAAAATGGAGAAATCATCCATAAAAATCTCCAAAAATTTCTCCACCATGTCAGAAAAGATCCCCATCATACACTGCTAAAATGTAGCGGGTGCATTGTATAACCCAAAGGGCATGCGACGGTAAGAGAATGTACCGAAAGGACAAGTAAATGTGGTCTTATCTTGATCCTTTTTGGCGATGGGGACTTGATTATAGCCGGAATAGCCATCCAAAAAGCAATAAAATTCGTGCCCAGTCAATCGTTCTAGCATTTGGTCAATAAAAGGTAAAGGAAAGTGGTCTTTCCTTGTCGCGGCGTTGAGTTTCCTATAGTCGATGCAAACTCGCCATCCAGTTTGGGTGCGAGTAGGTATTAACTCATTCGCCTCATTGGTTATGACCGTAATGCCCGATTTCTTTAGGACAACATGAATAGGGCTAACCCACTGGCTATCCGAGATAAGGTAAATGATACCACTATCAAGACATTTGACAATCTCCTTCTTGACAGCCTCCTTCATTATGGGGTTGAGGCGTCTTTGTGGATCCCTTACTGGCTTGGCATCATCCATCATATGTATATGATATTCAACTATGAAGGGACTAATCCCCTTGATGTCCGCCATAGTCCAGCAAAAAGCTTGCTGGTTATTTTGTAAGACTATTAAAAGAGCTTTCTCTTGCTCAAGGGCTAGAGAGGCCGATATGATAACAGGAAGGGTCTCATTCTCACCTAGGTAAGCATATTTAAGATGAGACGGCAAAATCTTGAGTTCGAGTTTTGGAGGTGAAACAATTGATGGTAACATTGGTGAAACTGTCTCGAACTCGAAGGATTCCATCAATGGTTCAAATCGAGTATAAGCAACCGAGTCGGATGGTTCAACTAACTCATCCGAAAAATCAAAGGACTCAAACTCGGGTGGTGAGTCCTCAAAATCGTCTAAAAAGGTGAAACACTCATAATCGTTTTCCGGTGTGAAAGCTGTGTCAGATTCTAGGAGGAACGCACTAGAGGCGTCAAAACTGCTGTGATCGAACAGAAATTTTTCGGGCTCACAGTCCTCCTGCGTGATCTCATGGATCGAGCAAACATCAAGTATACTAGCATTAGGCTCGGAAGGCTGATTTCCCAACTTAAAAATGTTGAGTTCAATCGTCATATTTCCAAAAGATAGGTTCATTGAGCCATTACGACAATTGATCACCGCATTAGAAGTCGCAAGGAATGGTCGACCGAGTATAATCGGAATTTGACTCCGGGGGTTACCTACAGGCTGTGTATCCATAACAATGAAATCAACGGGAAAAATGAAATCCCCTACTTTAATTAACACATCCTCTAACTCACCTATAGGATGGGTGATGGATCGGTCAGCCATTTGGAGAGTATAATAAGTGGGTTTAAGCTCTCCAACGCCTAATTGTTCGTATACTGAATAGGATAGCAAATTGACACTAGCACCAAGATCTAAAAGTGCTCTATTGATGTTCTTATCCCCAATTGTTATCGAAATTGTAGGACAGCCGGGGTCCTTATGTTTTTGGGGTAAAGATTGGACAAGAGCATCACTAACAGCACTAGTCACGAAAACTTTCTTTGGTACTTGTGACTTTCTCTTCTTGGTGCATAAGTCCTTTAAGATTTTCGCATAAGAAGGGACTTGTTGGATTGTATCTAAGAGAGGTATATTTATGCTAACCTGTTTGAATAACTCCACAATCTTCTCCATTTAGGGAGTTGGTTTATTGGATCTCAACCTGTTTGGAAATGGATCATTTTGAAAATTTGTTGAGTCCAATGTTTGTGGAGTAGATTGCGGAGTTGGAATGGATCCTAGTGTTGGTGTGTTCGTGAAGTGAGAAGTGGGTCCGTTCGAATTAGAGGAAGTAGAGCCTTGTGAAGAATGAAGAATAAGCTCTAAAAAAGATGAAGACGAAGAAGAAGAAGATGAAGAAGAAGCATCGGCAGGGGTGTCGTCACTATTACCCACGTTATTGTGCAACACTTTTCCAGATCTTAACGTGGTCACAGCATTTACATTATGATTTTTTTATTCATATGCAACATGTGCGTTGTGTGTGTGACCGGGATTTGGCAATGGTTAAGATGGAAGCTTTCCCTTTTATCACTCACTCAACGCAACATTTAGTTGTGCAATTTGGGCCTCAATTGATTTGATGCTTTGATCATGTGAAGCACTGTTTTGCACCAAAGATTGAATGGAAGTCTCCAACCTTGCTGCGGATTGTGTAGATTGTTTTAGAAACGCATCTAAACTTCTTTCTAGTGAGGTAACCTTATCGTTATTTGGTTGAACAAAATTATTTTGAGGATAAGAGTTGTTGGGCACAAAATTGTTCATTTGGTTTGGGTAAGATTGTGGTTGGAAAGGTTGCTGGTATTGAGTTTGTTGATGTGCTTGTTGTTGTGGAGGAGGAGGCCTTTGAAAGTTGTTATTGCCTTGGAATTGTTGATTTTGATTCCAAGCAAAATTTGGGTGGCTCCTCCAACCAGGATTATAAGTCGAAGAGTATGGATCATTTCTTTGTCTTTGCTGAAAGGCATCATTGACTTGATCTTATCCTTAAACAGGTGGATTGTAAGGACACTCTTCGGTAAGATGGGATGGATCCGAACAACAAGCGCAAACAGTTCGTAGGGCTAAAGCAGGGGCAGGAGAAAGCAATGAGATTTTGGTCTCAATTGCTTCTAACTTTTTCGTAAGTGCGGCCATTTCGGCCTTCATTGCAATCGACATATCTAATTGATGTATGTCTGCCCTAGACTGACCAGTTGAAGAAGATGAGCTGGTCTTAGTGCTCTCCCACTGAAGTGTTTGTTCAGCAAGATCGTCGAGAAACTGCCAAGCTTCCTCGCTAGTTTTTTTAGAAAGTGACCTTGACAAATGGTTTCCAACAACTGCTTAGTTGCTGGGTTCAATCCTTCGTATAAAGTTTGGCAAAGTTGCCAATTTTCGATATCGTGGTGAGGGCATTGAACAAGTAGGTCTTTAAATATTTCAAAACACTTCCAAAAGGGTTTGGAAGGAAGCTGTGAAAATTGAATAATCTCATTGCGAATTCTCGCGGTCTTGTGATGTAGGTAAAACTTTTTTAGAAAAGCTTTAAAAAACTCTTCCCAATTTTTAATCGAGTGTGATGTTGTGCTATATAACCATTTCTCGGCTAGGTCACATAAGGTGAATGGAATGACACGTAGCCTTATAGTATCATCAGAAAGTTGTGTTGTGTTCATCATTGCGCAAACATTCTGGAATTTGTTTATGAAGATATAGGCATCTTCAGATTCCAGTCCGTGAAATTTTGGCAACATGTTGATGAAGTGGGGTTTAATCTCAAAGTTATCCCTATTTGCCGGTGGGAGTGAAAGACAAGTTGGTAAAGCGGTGCGGATAGGATAGAAAAGATCCTGGAGCGCGATTCATTGGGGCGCTTCAACAGGTGGGTGTTGTGGGTTATTCGCACCTAGCGGAGGTGGAATCAGTCCTGTAGGTAAGGGGTTGTTAGGATTGAATCCCAACATCTCCTTAGAAGACGAAGAATGTGAAGGTGAAGGTAAGGAAGTGGAAGGAATTTCGACTTCGGAGTCGAAGCGTCGTCAGTCGGTACTAACGAGACACGGACTAATCGGGCACTAGTGTCCCTAGTCCAACCGGACATACACTAAAGAGGTAGTGTAGTCAAAAAGTGAAAAACAGAAGGTGGGGGTAAGAAAACGTCAATGGAAAGAAGTGGTTGCAAGTGGGGTGCAATGGATTTCTTAGCGAAAAGTTGCAAGTTTTTGTAAAGAAATTTCTTTTTTCGTTTTGTGTTTTTTTATATGGAGCTTTTTGCAAAAAATCTTCAATAAAAGGCTTAGACACACGTTCAATCAATCACAAATACACAATCAAGCCTAGATCTAGGGTCACCTAGGTCAACTAGACTGCTCCTAACTGTTCCAAAGGGCAAGATGTGAGGACCTCAAATCGCCTCTTCACCGCCAATTGTGGCCAGGTAAGAACAAGTAGAGAAAGGAGGGATCCGCTCACGAATCACCGTGAGACAAGCCTTTTAAAGTTACCTTTCCCTACCTGTCTAGCCTAGGCACCACAAAGTCAGGTTTAGATCAACGATCGATGCCTACAACTATTCATTTGTCCTATTGAGCGCGAAGTCCTTAAGGCTGAGTTTAATCTTTTTTTAATTAACTTGATGGTCAATGCAATATGCTTTATGTGATTTTTGGGGTCCTGGGAAGGGTAATGAAATCCCCACCCAATCTGGATTGGTGTTCAAGCCCCTTAAAGTCAATTTAAAATATGCAAAGCAGTAAACACAATCAAACACTTGCAAACAATTTTTTATTGCGGCGCAAAGAATCCTGCACAAGATCAAGTTATTGGAGAAGGGGAGAAGTTTTTGCGCAAAGAACCCTGCAGAAAATTTTTCAGAGGAGACAAGGGGGTTCAGAAGAAGAAAGAAGCTTACAGAGGAAATTTCAGATGATGACGTCAGCAGTGCGCGGCAGGAAGTGCCTAATTGCGACAGTTCCGCGGTCACTCTTACTGTTTAGATCCCCAAACTTCTTCTGTTGCTCTGTTGTGGTACTCCTCTGTTGTTCAGATCTGCTGTTTTCTATTTCACTCTCTGGAATTTTCCAGATCTGAATCCGTTCGTCGATCCTGCACAATTCAAACAAAACACCCTTCAAAAAATAACAAGATGATAAAATTTTTATATTTTTAATTTTTTAGTTTTTATGAATTTTATGATTTTATATTAACCCGAAATTGCAAAAAGAAAATAACTACGCCATCCCCGACAACGGCGCCATTTGATTTGTATGAGATTTTGTGATCAAAGAATTAATTACCACAATCAAGAACGGCATCGCTTGGTAGCTAGCCAGTGAGTAAGGGTCGGTCCACAGAGATTTTGTGTATTCTCAGTTTATTCTAACGAGTTAATTCCAATTGGTGTTGGATTGATTATCACTAAAAACTAAGGTTGATTTAGACTAGGATTAAAATCTTTCTAGGGTTAGGTTTAGATTAAGTTTGGAAATTTAAGATTTCTCTCCGCTTTCAATGCTCTAATTTAGATCTATTTAGGTGTTATGGTAATAATTAATAAAGGGGATTAACACGATCGGGAGGAAACGATGTTTCTTCCTCTAGGTCCTTGTCCGTCCTTTCTTAATTTTTACCCTAACCTCCATGGAAAACATATACAACCAGTCTTTTAAACTACGGTATCACCGCTACCTCGTGGGATAGGGTGCCGTAGTGAGCGGTGTGTATGTATGCATGGAGTCCTATAAATAATATGCGATGGGCAAGAAAAAGGTGAGAGATTTTCATCTCTCAAACCTTTCCTATTCCTACCCCTAACAAGTGAGGAACTACTCACTCATTAGGGATTGATAAAAGACATTTTTTATGATTTGTTTTTAAAAGAATAACTATCTAAACTACGGCAAATAATTAAAAGTGCTAAATTAATTAACTAGGGCAGATAAATAAATTTCTAAACTACGGCAGAAAAGAAATTAAAACTAGGGCAAGGTAAAAAAACTACTTACTTTTATTCGATGCACTCTTCAAAGCATTACAATGAATTCTGAATTTTTTCAATAAAAAGAGGCATACCTCAAAAAGAGGTTTAGGGTTTCTATTTATAGATCATAGAAACCCTAGGGTTACATTCGATCCCTATCTACATTTACAAATATACGCCTAAGAAGCCTAGTCAACGCACCGCCACACCGTCACAATATGTACCGACACGTGCTCATCATGGCCGCAGAACCGCGGCCAAAAGCCCTGTTTAGCCGCGGATCTGCGGCCATATAGAGGGGTCTTGGGCTGGACTTCTCTGGGCTGCTTCTGGTTGCATTTGTCTTCTTGTTTCTTCACTTGGTTTCTCAGATTGTCATCTAGTTCTCTTCCAGATTTTCACAGTGCATAATGTCGTGGACTTTTACCCTTTGGTTCGTGTCGAAGTCTTGAACCTTGCGCTGCCTTTGTACTTTGTGAAATTGTCCATTGATCTTCGTTTATTCTTCAAACTGTAGGCATGATCAAGATTCTTTCATTTATTGGTCGTAGTCTCACTTTTGTATCGTCTTTTCATCATTTTCACTGTTTTTGTTCCGAGAACCTGTAACCTGCAATTATGTAGCAGACAAGGATCAAAAGCACCTGTTTATTCGTAAAATGAATAAGAATGGGGAATATAATAATGCAAAATTATGATATGAACAGCGAACTCTGAAGAGTTTGTCAATAGACGTCCGACACCTGTCAAGGGAAAGAATTCTCATTCAAGGCTTCAATCAAAACTGCCAGCAAGTTCTGAGGTCTATAGCTTTGCCAATCAAATTTGGGGATCTGCAAACTGAAGCTAAGATATACGTGATCGACGCTGACACGTCTTATAAAATTCTCTTGGGACGGCCGTGGCTCCATGATTACGGCATCGTTCCGTCAACTCTCCATCAATGCATGAAGTATACTAAAAATGGAGAAGAAAGACGCATTGATGGAGACATCCGGCCGTTTGGTGTCCATGAAGTCCGATATGAAGATTCTCGGTACTTTGTGAAGCTCCAAAGTGCTGAGCCACAGCTGACCAAAGACAGAATAGCCCCGAAACTCAAAAGCAAGTCTGAGCCGGCTGTCACTTTCAATAGCAGAAACCCCATGTGCGTCCGTATTTCGGCAGTGACACTGATGAGTCCGACGCTGGAAGTCCGTCCTTCCGTAAAACCCACCCTCATTTCAGTAGCGATACGGACGAATATGATACTGAAGGCCCATCCGACAGCAAAATCTGCCCTCGTTTTGGCAGCGACGCTGAAGAATCAGAAGAAGAGGATCTGTCTTGCAACAGCTGTGCAAATCGGGCTATCGTATGAACAACGAAGCTACGAGAGACCTTCGAAGTTGAAGAAGGGTCCCTAGATATCACAAGGGTGCCGGAGCGTATATGCAAAGAGCTCGATGCATTGTCAGTCTCTACCGTGGACCGGCTGAAAACTTTCTACGTTCCCGGGAGGAAAAGTGGAAAGAAAGGCATCCTGTTTTATGGGTCAAATTCAGTTATGCACTCGGACGATTTGTCTGTCGTGTGCCTTCCCTATGAGAGAGGCATAAGGGTCGTCCTCAATCCCTGATACTATGCGCCCGGGATGCGGGAATATTCAAAAGGTGTGGATGCCGGCTATATCAAACGGAGTCCGAAGCAAGATTTTATGAAGGGCTATGGCATCCGCCTCAGGTCCGAGCACTCATCGATGGACGAATTCTAGATAGACGGGGCATAGGTTTCATCCAGCCTTATTCTAAGGCATGCTACATGATCCATATTGGGGAAGCCAACGAAGAGTCAAATGATGAAGACGAGCTAGCCGAGCCAGAAGAAGCTCCTCAAGAGCTCGAAGAAGGCGGACAAGCAACATTCGATGAGGTAACCGAGATCAATTTGGGAACGCCTAATAATCCAAGGCCGACCTACATCGGCTCACTCCTGTCAGAGGAAATGAAGGAGCAGATAATTGCCCTGCTGCATAAGTTCGCCGACTGCTTCGCGTGGACGTACAAAGAAAAATCTGGCCTCTCCCCTAAAATGGCCGTGCATAAGCTAGCTATATCTCCTGATGCTAAGCCAGTCAAACAAGCTCCTCGAAGAATGAGAAGAGAATTCGAAGAAAAGGTCATCGAGGAAACCAAGAAACTCATCGATGTCGGCTTCATCAAGGAAGAGAAATATGCAGACTGGATCACATGCATTATCCAAGTAAAGAAGAAAAATGGGCAAATCCGGGTTTGTGTCGATTTCAGGGACCTTAACAAGGCATGCCCTAAAGACAATTTCCCGCTTCCGGTCATGGAAATGATGGTCGATGACACCTCAAATTATGAGCTGTTCACCTTCATGGATGGCTCGTCTGGATATAATAAGATTAAGATATCACCTGAGGATGAGAAACACACAGCATTTCGAACCCCGATCGGAATATACTGCTACAAAGTGATGCCGTTCGGACTGAAGAACGTAGGTACTACATATCAAAGGGTAATGACCAATATCTTTGATGACCTAATCCATAAAGTCGTCGAATGCTATGTTGATGATCTGGTCGTCAAGACTAAAGCCAAGGCCGACCACATCCAAGATCTTAGGACCGTTCTCACCAGACTGAGGGAATACGATCTGAAAATGAATCCTCTAAAGTGCGCTTTTGGCGTGTCATCGGGAAAATTCCTGGTCTTCATAGTTCGACATCGATGGATCGAAGTTGACCCATCGAAGATAAAGGCCATCATGGAGATGCCCCTTCCAAAGATTCTGATGCAGCTAAGATCTTTTCAAGACAAGCTTGCTTATATACGAAGGTTTATCTTAAATTTATCGGGGAGATGTAGGCCCTTCTCAAACCTCATGAAGTAAGGAGCTCCTTTTGTCTGGGGCGCCGAATGTTAAGAAGCGTTCGAAAGCATCAAACAGTACTTGTTGCGCCCTCCAATGCTATCCGCTCTCATTCCAAATAAACCGCTGATTCTTTACACTGCCGCGCTATATGAATCACTCGGTGCGCTCCTTGCCCAGAACAACGAGGAGGGAAAGGAAAATGCCCTCTACTACCTCAGTCGAACTCTAGTCGGGATGGAACATAACTATTCCCCGATCGAAAAGCAATGCCTGGCTCTGATATTCGCTGTGAAGAAGCTGAGGCACTATCTGCTCACTTATCGGGTTATGCTGATCTCCAAGGACGATCCGCTCAAACACTTGATGAACAAAGCAAGCCTAGCTGGTAGAATGGCGAGATGGGCTGTCATGCTGCTTGAATTTGACATAATCTATACTCCCCAGAAAGCAGTAAAAGGGCAAGCTCTCGCTGACTTCCTTGCTGCTCATCCCATACCAGAAGGATCACTGCTCAATTGCGAGTTACCCGACGAACAAGTGCTGCACCTCGAGGATGACGAGCCATGTTGGGAGCTCTACTTCGACGGAGCCTCATCAATGAGGAGCTCCGGCAAATCAAGCATCCCGCAGATAAAAGCAAGGATAGGATTGGTGTTCATCACGCCATCGATAGGAACTCTACGACGTTCTTTTGCTCTCACCGAGCCTTGCACAAACAATGAGGCTGAGTATGAAGCTCTGATAGCTGGTTTGGAGCTTGTCATAGAAATGGAAATCCTTCGGCTACGAGTCTATGGTGATTCCCAGCTTGTCGTCAACCAAGTAAACGGTGACTATAAGATATACAAACCCGAGTTAGCTCGGTACAGAAGACGGGTGGTGGGGCTTATGAAACAGTTCACCAATATTGAGCTGATGAGATTTCCTAGGGCGTTGAATGGAAAGGCTGACGTACTCGCTCGCTTAGCCAAGGAGCTGGCTGATCCTAACATGGACAAAATTCTGATCACAGTCAGGAGCCGGCAAATTCTACCCCCAGTTTCTCTACGAGAAGAGGAAAGCGCGGAACAGAAGAGCAGTCCTGCCGAAGAAGCTTCAATCATCCAAGACGAGCCTGATTGGAGAGAACCCTTCATAGAGTACCTCCGATACGACAAGCTGCCCGAAGGAAAATCTGCAAGGATTCAGCTGAAGAAGAGAGTTCTCCGATACGTGTCTGTAAATGACACGCTATACCGCAGGTCATATGACCAACTCTGGCTCAGGTGTCTGTCATTGGCCGAAGCCCAAAAGGTCATGAAAGAAGTTCACTCGGGCATTTGCGGTGCTCACCAATCTGGCCCCAAGATGCGACTTCAAATTAAACGGCTTGGGTATTACTGGCCCACCATGATACGGGATTGCGGAGAGCATGCAAAGAAATGTTATATCTGCCAAATTCATGGTGATTTCATTCACAAGCATCCCAATCCGTTGCATCCTACGGTGGCGTTGTGGCCCTTCGAAGTCTGGGGAATCGACATAGTTGGCCCAATTGATCCTCCATCATCCAGAGGCCACCGGTTCATATTAGCCGCAACTGACTATTTCTTCAGATGGGCTGAAGCTGTCCCGCCAAAAGAAGTCAAGACAGAAAATATTCTGACGTTCTTCCAGCATAACATTCTATACCGCTTCGGTACACCAAGAAGAATCATTTCTGACAACGGGCCTTCTTTCAAGAGCTTTAAAGTCTCAAGGTTCGCTACTCAACATAAGATAGATTGGATATATTTCTCAATCTATAATCTAAGAGCCAATGGGCTAGCTGAAGCCTTCAATAAGACTCTATGCAAGCTCCTGAGGAAAAATGCTTCAGCCAACAAGAGAGTCTGGAATCTCAAATTTCATGAGGCGTTGTGGGCATATCGTACCAGGCACCGTACTCCAACTCAGTCCACACCATACTCATTGCTCTTCGGAGTGGAGGCGGTCCTCCCCCTCGAAATTGAAGTTCCAAGCTTAAGAATGGCCGTTCAGCATGAGTTGACGGAGGAGGAAATCGTGCTCCTTCGGCTTGAAGAGCTCGACACCCTCGAAGAAAAGAGGCTCACAGTACAGCAAAATCTAGAACTGTACCGAGCCCAAATGTCATGGGCCTATGACAAGATAACCCGTCTCCGCACTTTCAAGAAAGGCGAATTGGTGTTGGTCCTCAAAAGACCGATTATCCTCAATCGACATGCCAAGGAAAAATTCGAGCCAAATTGGGAAGGACCATATGTCATCGAGAAAGTGTTTGATGGAGGATCCTACCAACTGATAAATACCGAGGGAGAAAGGCCCATGCCACCCATTAATGGCCGATATCTCAAGAAATAATACGCGTGAATGCTCCGAGTCGCAGTCGAATTGAGCACACCGGCCCTACGGTCTGGATCATACATCCTGCAAAACCGTATACAATTCACGGGCGTAAACGACCCCTATCTCTCCCAAAGTTCTACCGGCGAGACTACATTTAAAGTCCCACCGGCCTAAAAAAGAAAAAGAAAAAAAAGGGTATGTCCATAAGAAAAACGGGCATGGATGAAAACCCTAAAGGGCTCCGTGAGTAAAAACAGCAGGACTTCCGGCGAGTCTGTGAAAACCCGAAAGGGCGCAAAATCGTGAAAAGAGATAAAATACACTCGCAAAGTCCTCTCGACCCTGTGATGAGAAAATCCCTTCATGAGATCCTTACGACTCACAAAGGAGTAACACACTTAAGAATCCTCACGATTCCTAAGGAGAACATACACCTGTGAGATCCTCTCGGCTCGTAGGGAGAAAATGCATTTATGAGACCCTTACGGCTCATAAAATTGAAAAGCCTTAGGTGATAGGGATCTAAAGTTGTCTCCTGAGCCATCGCTCCCCAACGGACAACGGCAAATGATGAGTCGCTCCTGACATTTCACTTCAGTGTTAGCGGTGCTGATACCGACCAAAAACCCAAATCCCAAGTCCTCCTGAGGCAAATGATGAGTTGCTCCTGGCATTATTCCAGTGCAGCAATGTCGATGCCAAACATGATCCAAATTCCAAGTCCCCAAACGGCGAATGATGAGTCGCTTCTGATATCACATTCCAGTGCAGCGATGCAGATGCCAACCAAAATCCAATCTCCCCAAAATTCTCCCAGCCCTACGGTTGGTCCCCAAGTTGACTGCCGTATACAATCCACGGGCTCAAATAATTCTCATCATACCCATGCCCCATCTCAACCACCAGTTACGCGGCTGGTCTCCGCCCTTGGAATTATGCTCCATTTGGGAAGACCCGCTCATGTTTCCTCACGATACATGAGGAGAACAAACTTAAGGGATCCTCACGACTCGTAAGAAAACACCTTCGTGTGATCCTTACAACTCACAAAGGAAAAACACACTTGGGAGTCCCTATGACTCCTAAGGAGAAAGTACACCTACGAGATCTTTTCGACTCGTAGGGAGAAAATGCTTTTATGGGACCTTTACGGCTCATAAAATAGAAAAACCTCAGGTGATAGGGACCTAAACCTGTCTTCTAAGCCATCGCTCCCCAACAGGAAAAAGCAAATGATGAATTGCTCCTGGCACATGTGCTTCAGTGTTAGCAACGCTGATGCCTACCCTAACCCCAAAATTCCAAACTCCAATCCAATAGACCCTTAAGTCTTTAAATTGGGAACAGATGACCTCTAAGTCGTTAAACTGGGAACAGATGACCTCTAAGTCGTTAAACTCGGAACAGATGACCTCTAATTCGTTAAACTGGAAACGAGGGAGATCCCCTCATGGAAAATGATGATTCGCTCCTGGTACCATATTCCAGTGTAAGCGGTGCTGATGCCAAACTAAAACCAAAATCCCCAAATCCACTCATGGAAAATGATGATTCGCTCATGGTGTCATATTCTAGTGTAGCGATGCTGATGTCAACCCAAATCATATTAAATCAGCAAAACAACCAACGACCACCCTGGCGGAATAAAGCTCCACCTCGGAAACAAGTCAAATCCTGACATTGCAGGAAGCGGAGCGAATCAAATCCAATCCCTGACACTGCAAGAAGCAGAGCAAGTCAAATCAAGCACCGACCGTCCACGTCGCAAAAAGGAAAGTACCGACCGTCCACGTCGCAAAAAGGGCAGAACCGACCGTCCAAGTCGCAAAAAGCGCATCACCGACCGTCCAAGTCGCAAAAAGGGCAGCACCGACCGTCCAAGTCACTAAAAGGGCAGCACTGACCGTCCAAGTCGCAAAAAGGGCAGCACCGAGCATCCAAGTCACAAAAAGGGCAGAATCGACCGTCCACGTCGCTAAAAGGGCAGCACCGACCGTCCAAGTCGCTAAAAGGGCAGCACCGACTGTCCAAGTCGTAAAAAGGGTAGCACCGACCATCCATGTTGCTAAAAGAGTAGCATCGATCGTCCAAGTCATCAAAAGGGCAGATTCGACCGTCTACGTTACTAAAAGGGCAGCATCGACCGTCCAAGTCATAAAAAGGGCAGATTCGACCGTCTACGTTACTAAAAGGGCAGCACCGACCGTCCAAATCGCTAAAAGGGTAGCACCGACCATCCACGTCGCTAAAACGGCAGGATTGACCGTCCAACTCATGAAAATGGCAGCACCGACCGTCTAAGTCGCTAAAATGGCAGCACCGACCGTCCAAGTCGCTAAAATGGCAGCATCGACCTCCACGTCGTTAAAATGGGAACCAGATCATGTCGACCTCCATGCGAAAGAAAATCCATCAATTTCATGCACACAACCCACATATGTGGTGTGCACTTATTGAATGGGGGCAATTTGTCAGGGTCAAAATTTACACCCCGGTTGACCAAGTCAAAATCAAAGTCAACCCCAAACCAAGTGGGCCCAAGCCCAGGTCAAGTAGGCCAATTCCCGGGTCGAGCCCGAACATGAAGCCGCCGGCCTCCCCCATACAAAAATAAAAATTTCGTAATAAATAATTTTGGTGTATTTCCTTTTTTTTATTTTATGAATAAATGTAAGAAAAATGTGCATAAAGCTAAATTTTTGTAAAGCCCATGGCTTATGTGCAAAAGAAATGAGCACATGAGGCATGAGATGGGCAAAATACCATTTTGTAAAGCCCAAGGGGCTATATGTAAAGTGTGTAGCCTATAAAGGCAAACATGATGAAAATATCTCAAGATCTTTTTCTTTCTCGAAAAAAATTAAGGTATGTGCCTTCTTCTCCTTCCTCAAGGTTCTAGACCTTCTACCATTTTTTTTGAATTAAATCAAGAGTTTTACTCATCCTTTTCCAAAACTAAATAGTTTTTCACCACAAAACCCACAAAGGGGAGCTCAGATCTTCCATTAGATCTCAAAAGGGGGAGATTTTTAAAATCTCACCCCTCTTGTTCTCTAAGATCCGGCCAACAAAGAGGAGGAAGAAGAAGACCCATCTCCGAAAATCCCACTTAGGAAAAGATCCAAGGCTCAAGAGAAGATCCACTGCTTAAGAGAGAAGAACCTCTGAAGATTTTTAGGGAGTTCAACTCCAAGACCCAAATCTTTAAAGGAGTTTAACTCCTAATCCAGATCTTTTCGAGTTTAACTCCAATTAAAATCCACTTTTGGAGTTTAACTCCTATTTCTGGGAGTAAAACCCCCTTCCTTTCGCTAGCGGCTAGCGCTCAAGCGCCCACATGCCGGGTGTGTGAGGCGCCAGCGCCAGCGGCCAAAGCGCTCGCGCCAGCGCCCAAGCGCCGACGTGCCGGGCACGTGAGACGCTAGCGCCAGCGCCCAAGTGACCATGTGCCGGGCACGTGAGGCGCTAGCGCAAAAAGCGCTAGCGCCCGAGTGCCCACATGCTGGGCATGTAAGGCGCCAGCGCCCAAGCGCTCGCGCCAGCACCCAGCGCCAACGTGCTAGGCACGTGAGGCGCTGGCGCTCACGCATCCTTTGGACGCCATTTTTCCCTCATACATTTCATTTCATATCTCAACATATACTCTTTTCAAAATATCAATATCTCACATCAAGTAATCTTATTTAATCTCGTGTCGTATTTATCGACCTCATAACATGCCACTATAATCTCATACTGATTCTCTTGCAACTATATATATATATATATATATATATATATATATATATATATATATATATCGTGATTCACATTCACGTTTCACATACTTATATATCAATTCGAGACATCCTTTCTATCATATCGTTTCATACTAAAACCATTAACTATAACTTAAGTCGTGGCATATCTTGTCTCCAAATTACAAATCACATATCAATAGTTGCGGGGGTGCTATACGCCATCCACCCGACTTCCCCCGTAGATATAAATCTACTCACCTTGATCCTTTCTTGCCGAAGTCGATGTCGTCATGCTCTTCCTTATTATCTGAAGTCCACGTGAAGGTGCCTATATATATATATATATATACACACAGTATCGTAAACAGAATCGCGCACGAAAACCAAAACGACACACGAATTGCACATAGGTTAAAACTTATGGTCTACGCATGCAAGAATAACCAAACAACTCCCGATATCGACGTACAAACGTCAAATGACCGAGACAAAATGAAATATCCAAAGTTTCAAGTCACAAAAAGTCACACAACAAAACAGCAACTCAAGAAAATGGTTCCAGATTTAGTCTCAGGTGAATTGGGGAAAAACAAGCAGTATAGTGGGGTAGTATATAGGGTATGTGAGCTACAGAACCAATTCCAACACCAATGCCCATAAATGACCCGACGACATTACCCCAAAATCCGGTCAGCTCGGCCTGGGTTGCTCTGTTTGGGTTCGTATTTTTAGGGTGGTCTTCTAGTGGTCCATCTAGGTCTCTGGGGTTGCTAGTTTTTCTCGTACAGGTCTCAGGTCACTCCAGATTCCCTGTAAGCATCACAAGCTACAAAACCGACACGGAAAGTTTCTAATGTCCAAGTCTTGGGTTCTAAAATTCACTTGGTGTAGGATCTTAACACTAATGGGGGTTTAAGGTCACTACTAAAGCTCAATTGCACCATCTCAATTCAAATCAAACCCTAACCTCAACTTGGAATTTTCAAAGCTCACTAAACCTCACTAAATCAATTCTAAACTAAAATAGAAGCTAAAGGTAATCAAATACTACAATAATGGTGAAAGAAATACCTCATTTGGCAACTCAAGAATTTTCTTGAGTTATTAAAGTCTTCAAAATCCAACTTTGAAAGGTCCAAAGGGTATAGGATGAGGTGGGGATCAACTTTTGTGAAGGAAGTATAGGGTTTTGGTGAGGATTTTGTGATGAACCATGAGGGTGGAAGTGATGGAGGAAGAGTTGAAGGAGGAGATGAAGAAAACAATGGAGGAAGAATGAAGGGTTGCCCTCTCTCTCTCTCTCTCTCTCTCTCTCTCTCTCTCTCTTATACTCACTCTCTTATGCTCACCCTCTCTCTTGATCTTACCCTCTCACATGAGTGTGTCCCCTCTCTCTTGATCTTACCCTCTCATATGAGTGTGTCCCCCCTCTCTCTCTAATAAGTGTCTTATTTTCTTTTCTCACATAATACCAATAAAACAAACACAAATGAAACAACATGTAACAAAAATTCAACATGTCATGGTGCACTAACCATGGTCAATTAAAAAGACGGATTTGGCCTAATCACGATTAGTAGTGCACTAATCAATTTTTATTTAAACTGCATATAATTAATTATAAAAATGCAAAATCCAATAAATATATTTTTAAATGAATAAATCAGTTTAATCTCCAATTATTTCATAAATATTGGTATATATTTATACCATTTTACGAAAACCCCAAATTCGCAAATCGAATAGTTTTCGCGAAATATATTATTTTAATATTAAATTCCAAAAATAATATTTTATATTTCTGAAATGTTGCAATCTTCCCCTCATAAATAAATTCGGTCTCCAAATTTAAATTTAAATCCCCAATTACTAAAACATTTCAATAATCAACTCAAATCAATGGGGCTCCGAAATCACGGAAGATACAGAAATACCACAGCGCATCGTGTGCGCCTGAAAACGAGTATGAACACAAAATCGAACTCCGTCAAGCGTAACGTAATCACTGGAGTTAAAGTGGAGATACAGATATCGAAATCCACTACTGAAATCCAACATACACTAGTCGAATACTATAATACATATATAGTACGCATCCATGGAAAAAATCTCCTAAAACTGAATAAAACATATACAAAAATCTTTTCTAAATTGCCATGTGATGCGTAACTCACGGCACAAGTGACGGACGCTCATTTGTAAAGTAATAAATATATGTTCATATATGTTTTGCTCAAATATACATTCCTCCGTTTTGAAATATCTCAAAAGGTTTTTCTTTATAAACGTTCGTGTCACTCGTGGACACGTAGAAAATAGCGAGACTATAGCTCCTTTTGAAAACCTCTTAATAAACTTTTTATGCATGCAGAGTACTCAGGTACTGTCCTCAAATCAGTCCTGTTCGACTACTACATAATATAGTGACCATCATGAAAACAAAGTGCTCAAGAGAAAAATCAGGCACAAAAGGCTTATCTAACAATCACGTACGTCTGGTGCGCACATAAATCAAAGCCAAATACAAGTGCTATGATATGCACAAAAGCAAAACTAAGTGCAACGGGAGCGCACGAAAACATCTGTCCAGTGCAACGGATGTGCACGACAACAATATCAAGTGCATCTATAGTGCATGAAAATCTCAACCCAGTGCAACTATCATGCATGAATAAAAAATCTCAATCAAGTGAATCCGGTGTGCACAAATCACATCTCATATCATGCGCCCAATATGCGCAAAAATCCGAATTGTGTGCATCCGTCATGCTCGAATGAAATCTAAATCAAGTGCATCCGATATGCACGAGTGAAATCTAAACCGTGTGCATCTGATGCGCACAAAATCCGATACCAACACCTAATATGCGCAAAATCCAACCCAAGCGCGTCAGGTCCACATAAAGCATCTAGTGCAGTAGCATGCATGAAAAATAACGTCAAGTGTAAACGCACACGAAAACATAAATCTGGTGAAACAAATGCTCAAAAACATAAATCGGGTGCAACCAATGTACGAAGTATAAATCCAGTGCAACCAATGCATGAAATGAAAATCTAGTGCAACAAATGCACGAAATACCAATCTAGTGTAACAAATGCACAAAATAAAAATCTAGTGCTACAAATGCACAAAATACAAATCTGGTGCAATAAATGCATAAAATATGAATCTGGTGCATCTAATACACGAAACTCATCCATATCTCAAATGCTCACAAAAACCACACCGAGCATGCCAAGGTGTATTAAAATCATAAGCGTGTGCAACTGCGTGCACAAAACACGTATCAATGCACTGCAAGCACATGTGAGCTATACCGAGTGCAAAAATCAAATCGAGTGCGTACCACATGCACAAAATCAAATCAACCATGTGAAATCCACGAAATCATAACCACGTGCTACCAAGACACAAAATCTACATCAAGTGCAATAGATATGCACAATTCATAAACCAACACAACGGTGTATAAACATAAATCATGTGCAATAACTGTTCACAAAAGAAAATATCCAATAGGTGCAGCCATGGTGCACAAAAATAGTATCATGAAACCCAATCATCAAAATTCAAATCCAAGCGATATAAGTGTGATACTCGGATCACAAACGCAAATCGCAACAAATGATATTGAGGTACACCTCCTACAATGTCGAAAAATGTCGGTGCGTCCAAAACTGGCAGAGCAAGAACATCTGCCTGCCTCCTGCTCACAGTCTGGCATCCTCTGTCTCTGGGTCTTCATTTTCTCTGTGGATTACTAATCTCGCAATCCATCAGCTCGTCGGCCCGGTCAGGTGTACTAACGGAAACGATTCCGCTCTGACACTCCTCTGGTCATCTCTCGGCCAATTAGTATGACCACTCGTAAAGCAGCGCGTCACTGGCGTTGGCCTCTGGCCCTCTGAATACACGTGACACAACTGATCCTCGGTGCAAATCTTATCGCAGCAGTGTCCTGGAAGGCACCTGCTCAAGGTCTCTTCCGATCTCGCCTATGCCGAACTGTACGGAGGCTGGTACTCTTGCATAATCTTTTCTCATTTTTTGGACATCTGTGTTCTCAGCACAGTATTTCCTCGGGAACTGGCCGTATCCCAATGCCTCTTTATACATATCAGATCTCTAATTTCAACGGGGAGTAACAATAGCTCGTTAACATCTCGCACGAATCTCTTATTCCACTCATTTTTATTATCTTCCACTTCGACGTCACGTCATGCTATCTGCGTACTGCAATTGTTTTCGGCTACAGTCAATCCGGAGTCTCTCACATGAACTCGAAATTACGAACTCGGTATCTTCATCACTCTATAGAAGATATCTAGCTAAACACGTCCTCGGGAACTCATCCCAACCATCAAAGGAATACTTCTTATTCGTTCGTTCTCGATCAACTCACAACGCATCTGGGTGAGGTCCTCTATCCGAAACTGGTCGACTTACTATCTCACATCGGGGCATCCCGACGAACAACTTCCTCTCTTGGTCGATCTACTCTAGATCTGACTAAGATTATCCACACTGGAAATCTTCAACTCAACTGGGCCTGCGTCGGCACATCAAATCAGACGAATTATCTTAGTTGCTCAACTCAACTCAAGACAGACTAGCTATCTACTGTCGCATCTCTGCCTGAAAGCTGCAGCGATCTCAGCTCGTAAGCTCTGGAAGCGACATCCCATCAATCTCAGTAACGGCTGGGTCATCTGTCTACATAGTAGACAACATTACGTTCTCTGAGGTAGGCTGTACCTCAACAGTCCTCTCACAATAGGCAGCCTCTATTAGTGGCCCGATCATCCGGTGCAAAACCGAACACTCGCCCCAAACGAGAGTTCACAACGCAAACACTAAATCGAGACGTTCCCATGTCACGAGAAAACACGATGGTCAGTCCTCGTCCATGACGAGCTCGCCCTGACCGCATCACTAGCAGCAGCTCAATCTGCGCTCAAAACATGGTGATAGGAACCTCAAGCATGTGTCAAGGAAGATAGATCAAAGGAACGAAAGGAATCAGCAGATCCACAATGGATACATGATCATAAGGAGGAACGGAATCAATGAGAGTATGATCAAGGAAAAGAATGGAATCAAGGATCTCAAATGGATGTATAATCATGGGAACGAAGAGAATCACAGATCTCAAGATATGTACATCCTAAAGCCACTTAAGCGGAGTATCGTATCGTAAGTATGCCGCGGAATATACGCACGGTACGTCACTCTACTTGAGTTACCTACTCCATCAATCATGGTCAACCTATGTAACGGAAGTTCGGATCTAATACCCCACCGTCAAGTCTAAGTTCCATAAGGTCAAGCCTAGATTCCGAAATATATACGCCATAGACTCCGCAAAGTCAAACCCAGACTCAAACCAAGGTTAAACCTAGCGTCCTGATACCAACTTTGTCACCACCCAAAATTTAGTTCATGACCGGCACTTAAATCACGCAACGTCTAAAAGCGTAACGTAATTAAGTAAGCCGAAGCCCAGAAATCTAAACCTTTTGAAAAAAATAAAAGAGGCGAAGTTTTGAAATAAAGGTATGATAAAAATCAAATGTTTTCTTAAATGCATAGATAATGGAACAAAAAAATGTAAATGAATTATACTGGTTGAAAACATGTTTCGTCTTTTAAAAATTTGGGCAGCACCTCCTTTGTGTATTTTGAACCAAAACCATAAATACATGAAAATATAAAAGGCATCCCCAAGCGGGAGCTAGATCTTCGCCAAACAGCGGAATCACAACCACGCAAGCCAGAAATATATGTATACGATGCCCAACGGCGAAGATCGGCACAAAAGAAAAATGTAAAGAAGCAAGACATCAAATCCCCCAATAGCGAACATATAATCCGTCGCTCTAAGTCTCGCAAGCACAAGTCTTTCTAAGTCTTACTAATATACAAAAACTAGTTTCTGATTGATGGAGTTGACTAGATACAACAGGAATAATAAATAGAAGAGCGGGCACGATCCAATATGTCCCACCTACCAAAGTAAATCACCCGAATGCAAGCTGTGTGCTAGCGATACCGCTACTGATCCATGCGGTCAAACCTGCAAGAACTGTGGCACAACTGGGGTGAGTTGCCAACTCGTGAGTAGAAAACATCAGCAGGTAGAAATCGAATAAAACAACGATTTCCAAAGTCAACTATATCATAAAGGTAATACTATGATGTCTAGGGTGATCGTATCTGCATATATGCCAACAATATAATCAATGCCTGTATGTAGGTGGATATCATCCGCGTGTCCATCAATAACATAACAACATGAAAACATATGCATGTAAATATGAGGTTATCAACCAACTTGTGTCCATCAACGACACATCAAAATCATGGAACCTAAGTGTCCAATATCGACACTCGAAACATCATGAAACACGTGTCCAGCATCGACACAAAAATCCTCATATATCGGGCTTGTCGGTCCGGATCGGCCTACGAGCTCTGTCAGTCCGAATCGGCCCATATCATCTCACGACTCCGGTTGATATCTTCCGGATACCTGCCGAGCCCAAATACTATCACCGGTAGGTAGTGTTTCCTCTGCCAGGCTCATCGGCTACTCTATGACAATCATTTCTTGCCCCGGGATACCTTACCAGGTCCACCATGTATCCGTAGACGGTGCCTACCGCTCCTCGAATCGGGTATCACATAGCTCATAACCGAGAAAACGCATGATGGACATCTCAAAATATCATATCAAAAGAAACCGAGTTTTTGAAACAATACAAACTTTCTTTTGAAATATAACCACGGTTCTTAAATCCAGAATCTCATGAAAACAATATCTCAATGCGTATATTCGTAAAGCATGATGTATGCAAATATAGAACAGAAATGTGAGCATATGAAGTATATCATGCAACATAGCATAATGATGGAAACATAACAATATATCATACCAACGAGTCATGTGACAGTACTGAACAATTAAGAGTAATAGCATGATGTAGCAATTCTACTGTGTAAGTGACAGAAATTATCGATGATGAAAGTGTGTGAGCCGGCAATCTGTGTAAGTGTAACATACGCATCATCGATAATTGTGCAGGTGTACTAGCATAGGTATATGTAATGCAGTGAGAACATCATAAACGTAGCAGAAAGCAAATCGTAAGCGCAATGCTATAAGATATACGTATCAAATCTAACCTCTACGTAAAGGCTAAACTAGGCGGTGTAGACAGGGATTAAACCGAGTCGATGAATCTATCAATCGGCATCCAGCCTCACAGCATCACATACGGTATAATCCATCGTACGGCATCCTCTAGTCAAGGGTATGGATCAATCGTCCGGTAAAACGCATCACGTACGGTAATCCATCGTACGGCGACATTAAATAATTAGGGATTCTATAAACCTATACAACAATGAGGGTACGGATCTAAGTCTCGTACGGTATATCGCTCATTATTATCATAATTATATATAAATATCTTGTTTTACCGATCTCATAACACATCTTATCTAAATCTTATCATATTCAACGATCTCATGTCATATCCGTATACATCTCATTTCATATCTCATCGTATACTCTTTTCATCATATCAATATCTCATATCAAGTCATCTTATTAATCTCACGTCGTATTTATCGACCTCATAACATTCCACTATAATCTCATACTGATTCTCTTGCAACTATATATATATATATATATATATATATATATCGTGATTCGCATTTACGTTTCACATCCTTATATATCAATTCGAGACATCCTTTCTATCATATCGTTTCACACTAAAACCATTAACTATAACTTAAGTCGTGGCATATCTTGTCTCCAAATTACAAATCACATATCAATGGTTGCAGGGGTGCTATACGCCATCCACCCGACTTCCCCCATAGATATAAATCTACTCACCTTGATTCTTGCTTGCCGAAATCGATGTCGTCATGCTTTTCCTTGTTATCCGAAGTCCACGTGAAGGTGCCTATATATATAAACACACGGTATCGTAAACAGAATCGCGCACGAAAACCAAAATGGCACACGAATCGCACATAGGTTAAAACCTATGGTCTACGCATGCAAGAATAACCAAACAACTCCCGATATCGACGTAAAACGTCAAGTGACCGAGACAAAACGAAATATCCAAAGTTTCAAGTCACTAAAAGTCACACAACAAAACAGCAACTCAAGAAAATGGTTCCATATTTATTCTCAGGTGAATTGGGGAAAACAAGCAGTACAATGGATTAGTATATGGGGTATGTGAGCTATAGAACCAATTCCAACACCAATGCCCACAAATGACCCAGCGACATTACCCCAAAATCCGGCATGCTCGGCCTGGGTTGCTCTGTTTGGGTTCGTATTTTCAGGGTGGTCTTCTAGTGGTCCATCTAGGTCTCTGGGGTTGCTAGTTTTTCTCGTACAGGTCTCAGGTCACTCCAGATTCCCTGTAGGCATCACAAGCTACAAAACCGACACGGAAAGTTTCTAAAGTCCAATTCTTGGGTTCTAAAATTCACTTGGTGCAGGATCTTAACACTAAAGGGGGTTTAAGGTCACTACTAAATCTCAATTACACCATCTCAATTCAAATCAAACCCTAACCTCAACTTGGAATTTTCAAAGCTCACTAAACCTCACTAAATCAATTCTAAACTAAAATAGAAGCTAAAGGTAATCAAATACTCCACAAATGGTGAATGAAATACCTCATTTGGCAACTCAAGAATTTTCTTGAGTTGCTCAAAGTCTTCAAAATCTAACTTTGAAAGGTCCAAAGGGTATAGAATGAAATGGTGATCAACTTTTGTGAAGGGAGTATAGGGTTTTGGTGATGATTTTGTGATGAACCATGAGGGTAGAAGTGATGGAGGAAGAGTTGGAGGAGATGAAGAAAACAATGGAAGAAGAATGAAGGGCAGCCCCCCACTCTCTCTTATCCTCACTCTCTTATGCTCACCCTCTCTCTTAATCTTACCCTCTCACATGAGTGTGTCCCCTCTCTCTCTCCAATAAGTGTCTCATTTTCTTTTCTCACATAATACCAATATAACAAACACAAATGAAACAATATGTAACAAAAATGCAATATGTCATGGTGCACTAACAATAATCAATTAAAAAGACGGATTTGGCCTAATCGCGATTAGTAGTGCACTAATCAATTTTTATTTAAACTGTATATAATTAATTATAAAAATACCAAATCCAATAAATATATTTTTAAATGAATAAATCATTTTAATCTCCAATTATTTCATAAATATTGGTATATATTTATACCATTTTACGAAAACCCCAAATTCGCAAATCGAATAGTTTTCGCGAAATATATTATTTTAATATTAAATTCCAAAAATAATATTTTATATTTCTGAAATGTTACACTAAAGAGTGGCAAAGAACTGGGAAAGGGTGATATGTCTCTAAAAGTATGGAATGGTGTAATTGTTGCAGCCAAAGCAATTGGCGAATATCACTATGTATTACCAACTAGTAATACATTGATTCTGAACAACGGTTACTACGTACCAAAGATGATATGAAATTTTATATCAGTTTCTTTGCTAACTAAAGAATGATATAATTTCACATTATAGAATAATGTTATGAACATTTTTCTAAATCAAGTGTTGATTGAGTTTGGTACGTTGTGTAACGGTATATACGTTCTTAATCAAGGTACAGTTGTGAACATACATAACACACATAAGAGGAAGAGTTCAGAAATGAACGAAACCTTCTTGTGGCACTGTAGACTAGGTCATATCTATTCGATAAGGCTAGCTAAGTTGCATAAATATGGATATTTGAATCCGTTCGAACTTACATCTTATGAAACTTGCGAGTCATGTCTCAAAGGCAAGATGACCAAAACTCCGTTTACTGGACACGAAGAAAGAGCTGCTGAACTCTTGGGACTAATACATAGTGATGGATGCGGTCCTATGTATACTCAAGTCAGAAATGGTTCCTCGTACTTTATTACATTCACCGATGATCTTTCAAGATACGGACATGTATTCCTGTTGAAACATAAGTCTGAAGTTTTTGAGAAATTCAAGGAATATAAGTGCGAAGTAGAGAACCAAACGGGTAAAACTATTAAAATTCTTTGATCTGATCGAGGAGGATAATACTTAAGCACGGAGTTCCGGGACTATTTAAAAGAGAATGGGATTCTCTCTCAGCTTACTCCTCCATATACACCACAGCACAACGGTATATCGGAGCGGAGGAATCACACCCTATCAGATATAGTGCGCTCTTTGATGAGTACTGCTATTGTTGGCTATAGTGCACTCAAAGTCAATTATTGGATCGCAGGCACGTGATTGCAATGATTGAGAGAGGACCTATACCGGTAGGACAGTTTTACTCGAGATGATAGTATACTATCTGGTTTGTCTTTATCATCGTGTACGAGTTTACTTTAGAAGTTGCCATTCTCTTTTTGATTAAACATTTAGTTTAATGTTTAATTATGTGGAAATTGTGAGTGCAAGTTTTGACCTAGAGCATTGAATGTGGCATGTGCATTTTTGGTGACTCATGGTGTGTTTTCATGTGCCATGTCTAATTCTTTATTGATTTTATTGTGTGGGATATTTTATGGAGTGAGAGGGCAGCCACTTCATGGCTTGGGATTTTTCTTGAGTTGTTTAATATATGCTCACAAGATATCTCAAACAATATGTAAGTCCATGTCACGCACCCCACAAACTTGCGGGGAGGCGGAATATATGAAAAACAATTATCAAAGCTTCGTAACACGGACTAGAGCGCCTGAATCGTTATCTAAACCATTGCTAACTATTTACTAGAGGTTTAACTACTCGGATTCGAAGTTATACCTCACGTTACATGTCCTTCGGGTCTTCATCGCTGTCCTCCACTCCTCGTAGGCTTCTTGGAACATCGGTACCTCTACGGCCTCCTCGAGTCAAAGACGATCCACCCAAAAGTTTCTACGCCAAGCTTAATCTCAAAGTTGAGATAACTAGGTTGCTTAAACTGTTAATCTAAGCTACCTAGGGGATATAGAGTAAGGTTATGGATGTATTAGTCTAGCTAACCCTTGATCTCAACTCATGAGAGGTTAGGGTTAGGGTTTGAAGAATGAGAGAGCTTGAGGAGAGAGAAGGTGAAGATGAGAATGAAATGAGATAATGATCTATCATAATATTTATGAAGCATTATTATTTATCAAATAAATAAATAAATGATTAATCAACCATGCTTCATAAATGCATTTGAGTGATTCATCTCCATGAGTCATTAAGCATTTATGATGCATTAATGACATGGATGAATCACACAAATGAGTCACTAATCTTATTTAATGCAATGCCACCTTACCCCCCAAGTTACCATGCTTCTAGAAGCTTCCCGACAAATTACGAGAACGCCCCTCCAATCCATGAAAACACGGAAAAACTTTAGACTGTATAAATCCAATAACCCGATACTAGAATCTGGCTTAAACCAAAGCCGGCTAGTAAAAACTGTCTGAAAAGTCGTACGTGCGTAAACACACCTACGCGTCCGAACCCTTGTCCTAAAACCATACGACCTCTATATCGTTTCGCTTGGAGCAGGGAAACTCTCTGTGTGGGACTCTAAAGACTCGACACTACGCTGGCAGTGGGTTTAACCACAGACCGCAAGCGGCACTAGCTGTACGTAACGGTCTCCAGGTAGATGTCGATAAGAAGGACGATGAGGAAACCCATCTGAACTCCCACTGAGCCTGATGTGACAATCTCCGTACAGTCCGGTCTGTTCGTCTAAGACTATCGCATATCTGGCCTAGGGGGCAGCAAGCGTCAGTCCCCTAATAGCTGTATAAGTCGTGTCAGAGCGAAGCCCATTACACCCTGAGAAGCTACTGGAACCTACCAGTATATCTCGCTTGCCCTGGCCAGGGACTTTGCGTAATGGCTCTCTGACACAGCGCGATATCATCTCCCAATACCGGGAGAGACAAATCCTGTCTAACCACTACTGCCTCCAAGTGCTCGGGACTGCACCCAACTGCTACCTGTTTGCACGACTCCTTTGAGCCGTGGTAGGGCAGCAATCTAAGAACAGTGGGACACACTCGAGGCGAAGTAGCAGTGTCAAGTCTGCGGACTATGCTGTACTCATGTCACCTGGGAACTGTTAACTGTGTAAGTCCATATTGCGACCCCCGGTGCTTACGGGGAGGCGGAAACGGTATAAAAAACGAATTTTTATCGCAAGAGGCAACATGGACTAAACTTGGTCGGGATCGTTGTCTAAACTAAAACTAGCATTCTAGCTAAAGAGAGTTAGCTACTATGGAAGATGGTTATACCTAAACTTGAACTCCTTCTTCTTCAAACCTTGTAGAGGTTGATGGTTCTCTTTTCGTCGCCTTCTCCCGTCGAAGATGGATCCACCTCGAAGGCTCGACCTTTGGGCTCTTTCTCGTACTTGGAGTGAACTAGAATCGCCGGCTTGCTAGACCCTTGATCCTAGAGTGAGTAGAGAGTGTCTAAGGGTTGCTTTTGTTTTTCAAGAGAAGGATTCTCAACTCATGAGAAGGTTTCTCTTGACTAGAGGAAGAAGAAGATGAAGTGAAGAGAGAGAATGAGAATGATAGAATGAGCTATATTTTTTCTTTCTTGCAACCATAATGCAAAAGAAAAGAATTATCTAATAATAATAATTGAAAATGAGAATAGTTGATGGCAATTTGGAATGACCACAACCATGCTTCATTTAAAAATGTAAGCATAAATCAAGGAAGACTTTTGAAGCATGATGGTGGTCAACTTTCAACCATGGTCAACAAGTCAACCATGGTCAACAAGTCAACAATATCAACCATAACAAAATTCTCATTTAATTACTATTATAAATAGATAATCCATAAATCCATTAGGGTTTGGAAAAAGATAACTGTCAACTGTGCATACGCACCCGTTCCGAAACCCTAATGAAATACCTCATCCTCCGCCTCAAGCAACTGTGCATACACACCTGCATTCTCGTTCCGAGGAACAAGAACACCAAGATATAAAAGCAACCCCAAATATATATACTAGTATCTGGCTCAAACCAGAGCCTGCCAGTATAATCCGTCCGGACTCCAAACGTGCACAAGTGCGCGGATGAGAACGAACCCTGTCGCAAAACCATGCGACCTCTACTCTGTTTTGCCCAGAGGCGAATACCCTCTGTGTGGGACTCTAAAGACTCGACACTACGCTGGCAGTGGGTTTAACCACAGACCGCAAGCGGCACTAGCTGTGCGTAACGGTCCCCAGGTAGATGCCGACAAGAAGGCTGACGAGGTGAAACCCCATCTGAACTCCTACTGAGTCTGAATGTGACAGTCTCCGTACAGTCCGGTCTGTTCGTCTGATACATCGCATGGCGGGCCTAGGGGGTGGTAATCGTCAGTCCCCCAATAGCGGTACAAGTCGTGCCGGAGCGAAGCCCAAAACACCCTGAGATAACACTGGAAACCTACCAGTATATCTCGTTTGCCCTGGCCAGGGACTACTCGTGTAATGGCTCTCCTAGACACAGCGCGATGTCAACCCCCAATACCGGGAGAGACGAATCCTGTCTAACCGTCACTGCCTCCAAGTGCTTCGGGACTGCACCCAACCACCACCTGTTTGCACGACTCCTTTGAGCCGTGGTAGGGTAGTGATCAAAGTGCAGTGGGAACACACTTGAGGCGAAGTGCCAGTGTCAAGTCAGCGGACTAAGCTGTACTCATGTCACCTGGGAACTGATAACTGACGATGGGTATAATACCAACCTGTCAGTTCCCGACGAGTCCTGTCCAGTGTACTCGTAACCCAATGAGCACCCGTATACTATCTCCAGTACGACGTACTGATGGCTGTGGGACAGACCATCTCCCTCACTGGGATGAGAAGCGCATACGCTAGTCTACTCCGGAGTATCGATGCCCTGTCTCGATAGTCCTGCGACTAGGGACCTGAATAAGGATGTGCTTATAGATTACCCAGCCCCCACTAGTGTGACTGCCATCACAACGCTGGTAATCAAGCAAAGATCCTAAGGGCTCCACTAATGCGTATAAGTGATATACTGAAATAAACACAAGTACACATTGAAGTAGAAACAAACCAAGTAGCATACTACTATTTTGAGCAAGATTGTATATACAAGGTGAATATCCCAAGCATCCATTAAGTAATATACAAACTAGTATGATACAGTAATGGCCTCTAGGGCATATACACTAACAATCTCCCACTTGCACTAAGGCCATGTACTGGCGTATCGAAGACCTATCATCTCGATCAGCCGCTCGAACTGAGTCTGGGGTAGGGCCTTGGTGAATGGATCTGCAGTGTTCTCTTCTGAAGCAACCCTCCGAACCTCGATCTCCTTGCGATCCACGATCTCCCTGATCAGGTGATACCGCCTCAAGATGTGCCTGGATCTCTGATGGGACCTGGGTTCCTTCGCTAAAGCTATAGCCCCGTTGTTGTCGCAATACAGAGGTATTGGGTCAACAATGGATGGAACCACCTGAAGTTCTTTCAAGAACTTCCTTATCCAGACAGCTTCTTTTGCGGCATCAGATGCAGCGATGTATTCCGCTTCCATCGTCGAGTCTGCAACGGTTTCCTGTTTGGAACTCTTCCAACACACCGCCCCTCCATTGAGGGTGAAGACAAAACCCGACATGGACTTGGAATCATCCTTGTCACTCTGGAAGCTGGAGTCAGCAAAGGCCTCGATCTGGAGGTCTTTTCCGCCATACACCAAGAACATCTCCTTAGTCCTCCTCAGGTACTTGAGAATGTTCTTTACTGCTATCCAGTGTTTCTCCCCAGGGTTAGACTGATACCGGCTTACCACACTCAGTGCATAAGCTACATCCGGTCTGGTACACAACATCGCATACATTATAGAGCCTACCGCAGAAGCGTAGGGTATAATAGACATGCGATCCCTCTCCAAATCAGTCTTGGGAGACATCTCTTTAGAGAGGGTGATCCCGTGACAAGCCGGTAGGTTACCGCGCTTGGAATCTTCCATACTGAATCTTTTCACTATGGTGTCGATGTACCTGGACTGAGAAAGTCCCAATATCCTCTTGGATCTATCACGATGGATCCGGATCCCCAGGATGTATGAGGCATCACCCAGGTCTTTCATGGAGAACCTTTGTGACAAGAACCCCTTGACAGATTGTAGCATAGGAATGTCATTTCCTATCAAGAGAATGTCATCCACGTATAAAACGAGGAATACTACAGTTCTCGCTACAAATCTACTATAGATGCATGGTTCATCTGGATTTTTGATAAAGCCAAATTCTTTGACTGTCTCATCAAAACAGATGTTCCAACTCCGCGATGCCTGCTTTAGTCCATAGATGGACTTAAGCAACTTGCACACCTTTCCGCTGCTCCCACTCTGAATGAAACCCTCTGGCTGATCCATATAGACACACTCCTCTAAATTTCCATTTAGAAAAGCTGTCTTTACGTCCATTTGCCAGATCTCATAATCGTGGAAGGCAGCAATGGCAAGAAGGATCCGAATGGATTTCAGCATGGCTACCGGAGAAAAGGTTTCGTCGTAGTCCAAGCCAGGTCTTTGACGAAAACCCTTTGCTACCAGCCTAGCTTTATAGGTCTCAACCTGTCCATCTACACCAATCTTCCTTTTGAAGATCCACTTGCATCCTACGGGTTTTACCCCGTCTGGAGCAATGTCCAACGTCCATACTTTGTTGGTGTACATGGACTCCATTTCGGTCCGCATTGCATCCAGCCATTTCACTGAGTCAACGCTCTGAACGGCCTGCTGGAAGCTAGTAGGCTCATCATAATCTATGATGCAATCCTCTCTATCCCCGTCTATGAGAAAACCGTAGTATCTCTCGGGCGGATGAGACTGCCTACTACTCCTGCGGAGCGGCGTAGGAATGTCCTGTTCTGTTGAACCCTCTGGTTCCACTAACCTTTCAGTAATAGTCTGTGGTTCTGGAATTTCTTCCAGTTCTACTGCGCTCCCACTAATCTCCTTTTCCAAGAACTGGTGTTCTAGAAAGTGGGCATTACGAGAAACAAGGACTTTTTGTTCCTCTGCGTAGTAGAAAAGATACCCCCTGGTGTTCTTTGGGTATCCCACAAACTTGCACAGTACTGAGCGTGCCTCGAGCTTGTCCGCATGCTGCTTTTTGACAAAAGCCGGACATCCCCAGACCTTCAGATATTGAAGATAGGGTTTCTTCCCACTCCACATTTCATATGGTGTGGAAGGCACAGTCTTAGTCGGAACTCGGTTCAAAAGGTACGCAGCTGATTCTAGCGCATACCCCCAGAATGATCGCGGTAACTCAGCGTTACTCATCATGGACCGCACCATATCCAATAGGGTGCGGTTCCGTCTCTCCGATACACCGTTATGTTGCGGGGTGTAAGGAGGAGTAAGCTGAGAGAGAATTCCGTTCTCTTTTAAATAGTCCAGGAATTCGGCACTTAAGTATTCTCCACCTCGATCCGATCTTAGAATCTTAATACTTTTGCCGGTCTGTTTCTCTACTTCATTCTTATACTCCTGGAATTTTCCAAAGGCCTCTGACTTATGTTTCATTAAGAAGACATAACCGTACCTTGAGAAGTCATCCGTAAAAGTAATGAAGTAAGAATGTCCGCTTCGGGAATGTGTAGACATTGGACCGCACACATCACTGTGTACGAGTCCCAAGAGCTCGCTCGCTCTTACTCCATGTCCAGTAAACGGAGTCTTTGTCATCTTTCCCTTGAGACAGGATTGACAAGTGGCATACGATTGATATTCGAACGCATTCAAATACCCTTCTGTATGTAACTTCGTCAACCTTCTCTCATTGATGTGACCCAATCTACAATGCCATAAGAAAGTCTGATTTATTTCTGGAGACTTTCTTTTGTGTGTATTCTGGACGTTGAAAATCTGTGGTTGGTTTAACACGTATATACCATTACTCAGAGTACCTGACCCAATCAATACTTGATTAAGGTGAATGTTTACAACATTACTTACAAACGCAAATTCATAACCTTCTTTAGAAACTAAAGATACAGAAATGATATTACAAGTTGCGTTGGGTACAAAAAAGCAATTACGCAAAACCAAAACATGTCCATCTGACATTCCCAGGTGATAGTCCCCCACGGCTTTAGCATCCATGCTAGCTCCGTTCGCAACTCTGAGGGTCATGTCACCTGCCTTCAAATCCCTACGGTTTCTCAACGCCTGCAAAGAATTACAGATATGAGATCCTGATCCGGTATCCAATACCCAGGAAGTAGAGTTTATTGAAAGACAGTTTTCAATAACATACACACCTGAAGCTGAAGCTGCAACCTGCTTCAATTCCTGTGTTCTGGCCTTCCAGGCCCTGCAATCATTCTTCCAGTGTCCTTTCTTATGACAAAAGAAGCATTCTTCCTTATCCACAAGCTTCCCCGCTATCTTTGTTGCTTTACCTTTTCCCTTCGTATCCACTTTACTAACACCGCCCCTTGGTTTGGCGGGGGCCTTCTTCTTCTTTCCCTTGGCTTTCGCCTTGGACCTAGAAGAAGATGATCCTCCTACAAACAAAGTGGATGTATCCCTACTTTTCTGTAGGGTGCCCTCTGCGCTCCTCAGCATGTTGAGGAGCTCTGATAGTTCAACCTCTTTTTCTTGTAGGTTGAAGTTCAGTATAAACTGGGCGTAAGTGGAAGGAAGGGACTGGAGAACTATATCCGTATATAGTTCACTCTCCAATGTGATCCCTAGGTCAGCGAGCTCCTCAATGTAGCCGATCATCTTTAGCACGTGCTCGGCTACTGATGATCCGACGGCCATCTTTGTCGAAAACAACTTTTTCGACGCTTCGTATCTTGCGATACGTGATTGCTCTCCATACAGTTCTTTTGTATGGAGCAATATGGACTCCATGTCCATATTCTCATGCCTCCTCTGATGTTCGTTGTCCATCGAGGCAAGCAGGAGGCACTTGGCCTTCGCGCTATCAATCTCCCAAGTCTTGCGGATTTCCTTATCCGCGACGCTGGAAGTTGGACCAGGGACAGGGGGAGCTTTGGTGGTAAGAAGATACCCCAGCTTGTCATAAGTGATTGCTATCTTGACATTCCTGAGCCAATCTTTGTAGTTTGGCCCTGTCAGTTTGTTTTTATCTAGGAGTAACTTAAGTCCAGTCATGTTGATTGGTCGCTGCAATTAGGAGAGAGAAGAAGAAACACTCAGCATGATGCTCTTGCAAGTTTAGAGTGGTTTTTAGTTTGTCTAAACAGGATGGCTCCCACTGTTTCTCGAATCCCTCCTCAAACCATAAAGGAAGAATTAGTCAGGATCAATCCCACCGTACAATACTTGCTTAACCGTTCAGCCAGGCCGGTGTCGGTACTTCGAGGGAGGTTTTCCAACGCTTTCGCGAAGTTCCTTAATTAAAGAACCTCTTTTCCCTGGGGGCGTAACCCCGCTAACACCTTTCTAGGCACCTACTAGGTTTATAGCATTGATCGTTAAGTGAGAAATTTCCCGAGGAGTAGCATATACTCACAGTAGGATCGGGATCCAAATATCATCGCGTGACGAAAATGAAGGAATCCTACCATAATCATCACACTCCAAATGGTATGCAAATCTAGCAAGTTTCAGTACTTATGAAACTCCCGATGTGGATTTTTTGCCCCATGCTCTTATGACCTTGGCGTGAGGTCAAAATGTCATAAGTCACATGTCAAGTTCGTCCCATCATTATCCAGGTTAATTTGAATCCACCCGTACATACCCTTGACGTAGGCCAAAATGGCAGTACGACTGTCTCAAACCAACGCATTCTATCTATGCAACAGATAAATATCTGGCAGCTACCAATCACTATGCCTTGGCGTGAGGTCAAAATACATAGCTTGAATACTACCGAATATTTAACTGAAATGATGGAGGGCTACGGATGGTTTTGGCGAAACCGTGAACGTAGTGAACTTGATATAATCGATGGAACGAGATAGCTTTTAGAAGGAGTGGCTCAAGCTCTGCATTTAAAAGTTAGTTTTGAAAAGAACCGAGTGGTTTTTCGAAAGTGTTCCATCGACTTAAACTTGGTTTATTATCTTGCATTAGTTCTTTTAATGCGTGATATTCTTGCATTAGTACTTTTAATGCGTCCCATCATTTAATCCTACCATTGCAGAAAACAACCAAAATATGACGTACGCTTATGCCATTCGCATTCGCCACGGGGCCCCGTCATTACCCGTTAGGTTACTTAACTAACGACAGAGCGGGGGCTGGGCTAGCGCGTCTGTAAAACATAAGCAACGCCTAAATAGAAAGCAATGATAGACATTTCAGATCACAGATAAATACATTGGATATACTAGCAATCTGTAATTTGTACGAGCCTGTAACAAAAACAGATAACACGGTCGCGGTGAATAGCAAATACCCCACCCAAGACCCCTACGGGTGCGGCAAACTACCCTCCAAGTCCTCGGTAGTTTGTGCACCCCTCCATGGGTCTATCCTAGGAGCAAAAACAGTAAAAAGAATTATACAATGACGGCTACAACCCCGACCCGGTTGTGCGGCCAAACAAATAATATAATTACATCAATTTACATTTACAATGAATTGCAAGAAAAGAAAACTCTCGTCTCACAACCCCCGGCTATTCACCCGCGACAATCCAACATATTTATATACACATTCCAGCACATTACAGATCATGTATAACCCCGACTAATCGTCTTATAGCGATTAGCCGACGTTCAATACATGCAAACATCACAGATATAACCAACATAGCCAAAGTGCAGTGAAGTTCGGAAAAAATACGGAATTATAGGACCCCAAAAGTGAATTTCAGTTCTGGAAAATCTGGGTACATATAATATATCTTAAAAATCCCAAAACCAACACAGAAGAACACTGCACGAAAAACGATGCAAATATGACACCAACTTGCGGCGGTTCCGCGGCCAGATGAGTAGGTGAGGCCGCGGAAGCGCGGCGGTTTGGAGGAAACATGATATCGTTTTTCTTGTGTGTTCTTAGAAAACCCTGAGACGATTTTACAAGTATAAAGTTTTTCATTTTGAGCCAAAAAAAAATCAACAGAAACTCAGGTTTTTAGTTTTCCGGTTTTGCGATTTTTCGGTTCCGAACTTCGTTACACTTCACTACCAAGCTAGTTTAAGTTTAGTTAGGCTCTGATACCACTGTAAGTCCATATTGCGACCCCCGGTGCTTACGGGGAGGCGGAAACGGTATAAAAAACGAATTTTTATCGCAAGAGGCAACATGGACTAAACTTGGTCGGGATCGTTGTCTAAACTAAAACTAGCATTCTAGCTAAAGAGAGTTAGCTACTATGGAAGATGGTTATACCTAAACTTGAACTCCTTCTTCTTCAAACCTTGTAGAGGTTGATGGTTCTCTTTTCGTCGCCTTCTCCCGTCGAAGATGGATCCACCTCGAAGGCTCGACCTTTGGGCTCTTTCTCGTACTTGGAGTGAACTAGAATCGCCGGCTTGCTAGACCCTTGATCCTAGAGTGAGTAGAGAGTGTCTAAGGGTTGCTTTTGTTTTTCAAGAGAAGGATTCTCAACTCATGAGAAGGTTTCTCTTGACTAGAGGAAGAAGAAGATGAAGTGAAGAGAGAGAATGAGAATGATAGAATGAGCTATATTTTTTCTTTCTTGCAACCATAATGCAAAAGAAAAGAATTATCTAATAATAATAATTGAAAATGAGAATAGTTGATGGCAATTTGGAATGACCACAACCATGCTTCATTTAAAAATGTAAGCATAAATCAAGGAAGACTTTTGAAGCATGATGGTGGTCAACTTTCAACCATGGTCAACAAGTCAACCATGGTCAACAAGTCAACAATATCAACCATAACAAAATTCTCATTTAATTACTATTATAAATAGATAATCCATAAATCCATTAGGGTTTGGAAAAAGATAACTGTCAACTGTGCATACGCACCCGTTCCGAAACCCTAATGAAATACCTCATCCTCCGCCTCAAGCAACTGTGCATACACACCTGCATTCTCGTTCCGAGGAACAAGAACACCAAGATATAAAAGCAACCCCAAATATATATACTAGTATCTGGCTCAAACCAGAGCCTGCCAGTATAATCCGTCCGGACTCCAAACGTGCACAAGTGCGCGGATGAGAACGAACCCTGTCGCAAAACCATGCGACCTCTACTCTGTTTTGCCCAGAGGCGAATACCCTCTGTGTGGGACTCTAAAGACTCGACACTACGCTGGCAGTGGGTTTAACCACAGACCGCAAGCGGCACTAGCTGTGCGTAACGGTCCCCAGGTAGATGCCGACAAGAAGGCTGACGAGGTGAAACCCCATCTGAACTCCTACTGAGTCTGAATGTGACAGTCTCCGTACAGTCCGGTCTGTTCGTCTGATACATCGCATGGCGGGCCTAGGGGGTGGTAATCGTCAGTCCCCCAATAGCGGTACAAGTCGTGCCGGAGCGAAGCCCAAAACACCCTGAGATAACACTGGAAACCTACCAGTATATCTCGTTTGCCCTGGCCAGGGACTACTCGTGTAATGGCTCTCCTAGACACAGCGCGATGTCAACCCCCAATACCGGGAGAGACGAATCCTGTCTAACCGTCACTGCCTCCAAGTGCTTCGGGACTGCACCCAACCACCACCTGTTTGCACGACTCCTTTGAGCCGTGGTAGGGTAGTGATCAAAGTGCAGTGGGAACACACTTGAGGCGAAGTGCCAGTGTCAAGTCAGCGGACTAAGCTGTACTCATGTCACCTGGGAACTGATAACTGACGATGGGTATAATACCAACCTGTCAGTTCCCGACGAGTCCTGTCCAGTGTACTCGTAACCCAACGAGCACCCGTATACTATCTCCAGTACGACGTACTGATGGCTGTGGGACAGACCATCTCCCTCACTGGGATGAGAAGCGCATACGCTAGTCTACTCCGGAGTATCGATGCCCTGTCTCGATAGTCCTGCGACTAGGGACCTGAATAAGGATGTGCTTATAGATTACCCAGCCCCCACTAGTGTGACTGCCATCACAACGCTGGTAATCAAGCAAAGATCCTAAGGGCTCCACTAATGCGTATAAGTGATATACTGAAATAAACACAAGTACACATTGAAGTAGAAACAAACTAAGTAGCATACTACTATTTTGAGCAAGATTGTATATACAAGGTGAATATCCCAAGCATCCATTAAGTAATATACAAACTAGTATGATACAGTAATGGCCTCTAGGGCATATACACTAACAAACTGACGATGGGTATAATACCAACCAATCAGTTCCCCTGCGAGTCCTGTCCAGTGTATCCGTAACCTAACGAGCACCTGCATACTATCTCCAGTACGACGTACTGATGGCTGTGGGACAGACCATCTCCCCAACTGGGATGAGAAGCGTACACACTTAGTCTACTCCGGAATATCGATGCCCTATCTCGATAATCCAACGACCAGGGACCTGTATAGGATGTTGCTTACAGACTACCCAGCCTCCACTAGTGTGACCGCCATCACAACGCTGGTAATCAAGCAAAGATCCTATGGGCTCTACTAATATGTATAAGTGATACGTTACAAGAAACATATGCACATATTAAAGTAGACACAAACCAAGTAGCATACTACCATTTTTAGCAAGACTATATATACAACTGTGAATATCCCAAGCTTCCATTAAGTAATATACAATCTAGTATGATACAATAATGGCCCCTAGGGCATATTCACTAACAATCTCCCACTTGCACTAGGGCCATGAGCTAGCATATCGTAGACTTATCATCTCGAATAGCCTCTCGAACTGCGTCTGAGGAAGGGCCTTTGTGAATGGATCGGCAATGTTATTCTCTGTCTCTACTCTTTTCACCTCGATCTCCCGGCGATCTACGATCTCCTTGATCAGGTGATACCGCCTTAAGATGTGTCTGGATTTCTGATGGGACCTGGGTTCCTTCGCTAAAGCTATAGCGCCATTCTTGTCACAATACAGAGGTATTGGACCAACACTGGAAGGAACCACCTGAAGTTCTGTGAGGAACTTCTTCATCCAGACAGCTTCTTTTGCGGCATCGCAAGCAGCTATGTACTCCGCTTCCATCGTTGAGTCAGCAACGGTCTCCTGCTTGGAACTCTTCCAACAGACCGCCCCTCTATTGAGGGTAAAGACATAACCCGACATGGATTTGGAGTCATCCTTGTCACTCTGGAAGCCGGAGTCGGCAAAGGCCTCCATCTGGAGGTCTTTTCCGCCATATACCAAGAACATCTCCTTAGTCCTCCTCAGGTACTTGAGAATGTTCTTTACTGCTATCCAGTGCTTCTCCCCTGGGTTTGCCTGATACCTGCTTACAACGCTTAATGCGTATGCTACATCTGGTCTGGTACATAACATCGCATAAATTATAGAGCCCACCGCAGAAGCGTAGGATATAATCGACATGCGATCCCTTTCCAAATCAGTCTTGGGAGACATCTCTTTGGAGAGGGTGATTCCGTGACAAGACGGTAGGTAACCGCGCTTAGAACCATCCATACTGAATCTCTTCACTATGGTGTCTATGTACCTGGACTGTGAAAGTCCCAACATCCTCTTTGATCTATCACGATAGATCCGGATCCCCAGAATGTAGGTGGCATCACCCAGGTCTTTCATGGAGAATTTATGTGACAAGAATCTTTTGACTGACTGTAACATAGGAATATCATTTCCTATTAGGAGAATGTCATCCACGTACAAGACGAGGAATACTACAGCTCTCCTTACAATCTTACTGTATATGCATGGTTCATCTGGATTTTTGATAAAGTCAAATTCTTTGACAGCATCATCAAAACAGATGTTCCAACTCCGCGATACCTGCTTTAGTCCATAAATGGACTTAAGCAGCTTGCATACTTTACCGCTGCTCCCACTCTGAATGAATCCCTCTGGCTGATCCATATAGATGCTCTCTTCCAAATTACCATTTAGAAAGGCCGTCTTTACGTCCATCTGCCAGATTTCATAATCGTGGAAGGCAGCAATAGCAAGAAGGACCCGAATAGATTTAAGCGTAGCCACTGGAGAAAAGGTTTCGTCATAGTCCAAACCAGGTCTTTGACGGAAACCCTCTGCAACAAGTCTAGCCTTATAGGTTTCAACCTGTCTATCTACACCAATCTTCTTTTTGAAGATCCATTTGCATCCTACGGGTTTTACCCCATCTGGAGTAAAGTCCAAAGTCCATACTTTGTTAGTGTACATAGACTCCATTTCGGTCCGCATTGCATCCAGCCATTTTACCGAGTCGCCGCTCTGAATGGCTTGCTGGAAGCTAGTAGGCTCATCATAATCAATAGTGCAATCCTCTCTATCCCCGTCTATGAGAAAACCGTAGTATCTCTCGGGCGGATGAGACTGCCTACTATTCCTGCGGAGTGGCGTCGGGATGTCCCTTTCTTCTGAAACCTCTGGTTCTACCATACTTTCAGTAACAGTTTGTGGTTCTGGAATTTCTTCCAGTTCTATTTCGCTTCCATTTATTTCCTTTTCTAAAAACTGATGTTCTAGAAAATGGGCATTACGAGAAACAAAAACTTTTTGTTCCTCTGTGTAATAGAATAGATACCCCCCTGGAGTTCTTTGGATATCCCACAAACTTACACTGTATTGATCGTGCCTCGAGCTTGTCCGCATGCTGCTTTTTAACAAAAGCTGGACATCCCCAAATCTTCAAATACTGAAGATAGGGTTTCTTCCCACTCCACATCTGATATGGTGTGGTAGGCACAGTTTTGGTAGGAACTATATTCAAAAGATATGCAGCTGATTCTAGTGCATATCCCCAGAATGATCGCGGTAACTCAGCCTTACTCATCATGGAACGAACCATATCCAATATGGTTCGATTCCTCTTTTCTGATACACCGTTATGTTGTGGTGTGTATGGAGGAGTAAGCTAAGAGAGAATTCCATTCTCTTTTAAGTAACCCAGGAACTCGGCGCTTAAGTATTCACCACCTCGATCAGATCTCAGTGTCTTGATACTTTTGCCGGTTTGTTTTTCTACTTCATTCTTGTATTATTAGAATTTCTCAAAGGCCTCATATTTATGCTTCATTAAGAAGATATATCCATACCTAGAGAAATCAACCGTAAAAGTAATGAAGTAGGAATAACCACCTCGCGCATGTGTAGACATTGGACCGCACACGTCACTGTGTACGAGTCCCAAGAGCTCGCTTGCTCTTACTCCGTGTCCAGTAAACGGAGTCTTTGTCATCTTTCCCATGAGACAAGATTCACAAGTAGCATAAGATTGATATTCGAACGGATTCAAATATCCTTCTCCATGTAACTTAGTCAACCTTCTCTCATTGATGTGACCTTGTCTACAATGCCATAAGAAAGCCTGATTTATTTCTGGAGACCTTTTTTTAAGTGTATTCTGGACATTGAAAACCTGAGCTTGACTTAATACGTATATTCCGTTATTTAATGTACCTGACCCAATCAGAACTTGATTTAGGTGGATGTTAACTACATCGCTTACGAATGTAAAATCATATCCCTCTCTTGAAAGTGAGGACACTGATATGATATTACAAGTCATACTAGGTATATATAAACAGTTGCGTAAAATTAATATATGCCCACTTGTCAAACCTAGGCGATATTCTCCCACGGATTCAGCGTTCACTGTCATTCCGTTTGCAACTTTGAGAGACCAATCACCTACCTTTATAACTTTACGGTTTCTCAAAGTATGTAATGAATTACAGATATGAGATCATGTTCCGGTATCTAATACCCAGGAAGTAGAGTTAATTGACAAACAGTTCTCAATTAAAAACACACTTGAGGTTGAAGCCACAACACGCTTCGTATCCTGGTTACTGGCTTCTAAAGCCCTGCAATCTTTCTGCCAATGTCCAATCCTATAATAATAGAAACTACCCTCTTTTACTATATTAAGTCCCGAAACTTTTGCCCTTCTCTTTCCTTCTGCTTCCCTGGTTTCCTTCAGGGTAGAAGGTAGAGACTGTAGAATCAAGTCAGTATCTGACCTGTTTCCCAACGTGGTCTCCAGGTCCTGGAGCTTATCAATATAGCTAGTTTTTGTAAGGACGCTGTCCCCTACAAAGGACCCGACGGCCAACCTCGTTTGAATTAATTCGGTCGAGGTCTCATATCTTGCGATATGAGATTGCTCTCCATATAAATCTTTGTTATGGAGAAAGATGGAAACTGAGTCCATCTTCTTGTGCTGCTTCTTGTATACACCATCAACTGAAGCTATCACAAGGCACTTGGCTTTCGCTTTATTCTTTTCCCTTGTCTGTCGGATATCCATATCCGTGACGGTGGAAACTGGACCTGGGACGGCGGGATCTTGAGTAGTAATAGGGTGGTCTAGTTTGTCATAGGCAATGGACATCTGGACAAACCTTTGCCAGTCAAATAAGTCAGATTCAGTCAATTTGTTATCTAGATTTAACCTATGTGTGGTCACAAGGTCGCTGCAATTAAGAGAGAGAGAAGAAAATATTTTAGCATGATGCTGTTGCAAGTTTAGATTGGTTTTAAGTTTATCTAAACAGGATGGCTCCCACTGTTTCTCGAATCCTTCCTCAAACCATAAAAGAAGAATTAGCCAGGACAATTCTCACCGTACAATACTTGCTTAACCGTTCAGCCAGGCCAGTGTCGATACTTCGAGGGAGGTTTTCCAACGCTTTCGCGAAGTTCCTTAATTAAATAACCTCTTTTCTCTGGGGGTGTAATCCCGCTGACACCTTTCTAGGCACCTACTTGGTTTATAGCATTGATCGTTAAGTGACGAATCTCCTGATAAGTAGCTTGTACTTACAGTAGGATCGGGATCCAAAATATCATTGTATGATAATGTTGAAGGAATCCTACCAACATTCATCAAACTCCAAAATGGTATGCATCTCTCTGCAAATTTCAGTTTCTTTAGAAATTCCCGATGTGGATTTTTGCCCCATGCTCTTATGACCTTGGGGTTAGGTCAAAATGTCATAAGTCACATGTCAAGTTCTTCCCATCATTATCCTTGTTAATTTGAACCCATCCGTACATATCCTTGACGTTAGGCCAAAATGATAATACGACTGTCCCAAATTAACACATCTATCTATGTAACAAATGAATACCCAGCAGCTACCAAACACTATGCCTTGGCATTAGGTCAAAATACATAGCTTGAATATTACTGACCATCCATAAGAAATGACGGAGGGCTACGACTGGTTTTGGCGAAACCGTGAACGTAGTGAACTTGATATAATCGAAGGAACCCGATAGCTTTTTAAAAGGAGTGGTTAAAGCTACGCAATTAAAAATTCTGCTCTTTTAAAATAACCGAGTGGTTTCTTTTAAATTTGTTCCAACGATTTAACTTTGGTTTATTTTCTTTGCATTATAAAAATGCGTCCCATCATTTATCCTATCATTGCAGAAAACAACGAAAATACCACGTCCTCTTATGCCATCCGTATTCGCCACTGGGTCCCGTCATCACCCGTTAGGTTACTTAACTAACGACAGAGCGGGGGCTGGGCTAGTGCGGGTGTAAAACATAAGTGGCGTCTAATAGCTATCATATATGGATATTGTACATTCGTCAAACGCAATAATAAGCATTCCAGATCACAGATGAACTTTATTGGATATACAAGCAATCCGCATTTGCTTTGAGCCTGCAATAAAAGACGGATTACACAGTTGTGATGAATAGCCATTACCCCACCCTAGACCCCTACGGGTACGGCAAACTACCCGCCAAGTACCCGAAGTGAAGCGGTCTCCCTCAACAAAGTGAGTAGACCACTAAACACTTCAAAGTACCCGGTAGTTTATGCACCCCACCTTGGGTCTATCCTAGGAGCAAAAATAGTAAAAAGAAATAATACAACAGTGGCTACAACCGCAACCTGGATGTGCCCCGCAAAAGAATATCACATCAAATTACATTTACATTGAATGAATGAATATTAAACCCATCTCAAACCCTGGCTAATCATCACAACAGTCCAATACAGTTCATATACACAAACAGTAAACATTACAGAAATGTGCAACCCCCTGCCAACCGACATACTAGCAGTTAGGGGAGGTTTACAAACACATTAAACATTTCAGATAAAAACCCAATTAGCAAATATCTTAGAACATCGATCGATTACCATATTCCGTGTCTACCCCAAAAGAAAACCTGCACTGAAGTAACCTGGGCAGAAAAAAATATATACAGGAAAACAAAACACCATAAAAAATGAATAACAGAGAAAATCGGAGTCAAAACCGAGTTGACTCTGCGGCGGATCCGCGGCCAAAAGCACCATTTGGCCGTGGATCCGCGGCCGTCTTGTCGTTTTGTGTGCTCGTATTTTCCCAGAATTCATCAAATTCCCTGCTGTGAATTTTAAGGTATGTCAAATATTTTTTCAGACACTTTTAAAATTAACAGAAACTTAGGGTACGGGGCATTTCGTTTTCGTGTTTTTCGTCGATCGAACTTCTAATTAGTTGCTAACAAGCTAGTAATGGTTTAGTTGGCTCTGATACCACTGTAAGTCCATGTCACGCACCCCATAAACTTGCGAGGAGGCGGAATATATGAAAAACGATTATCAAAGCTTCGTAACACGGACTTGAGCGCATGAATCGTTATCTAAACCATTGCTAACTATCTACTAGAGGTTTAACTACTCGGATTCGAAATTATACCTCACGTTATATGTCCTTCGGGTCTTCATCGCTGTCCTCCACTCCTCGTAGGCTTCTTGGAACATCGGCACCTCTACGGCCTCCTCGAGTCAAAGACGATCCACCCGAAAGCTCCTACGCCAAGCTTAATCTCAAAGTTGAGATAACTAGGTTGCTTAAAGTGCTAATCTAAGCTGCCTAGGGGATATAGAGTGAGGTTATGGATGTATTAGTCTAGCTAACCCTTGATCTCAACTCATGAGAGGTTAGGGTTAGGGTTTGAAGAATGAGAGAGCTTGAGGAGAGAGAAGGTGAAGATGAGAATGAAATGAGATAATGATCTATCATAATATTTATGAAGCATTATTATTTATCAAATAAATAAATAAATGATTAATCAACCATGCTTCATAAATGCATTTGAGTGATTCATCTCCATGAGTCATTAAGCATTTATGATGCATTAATGACATGGATGAATCACACAAATGAGTCACTAATCTCATTTAATGCAATGCCACCTTACCCCCCAAGTCACCATGCTTCTAGAAGCTTCCCGACAAATTACGAGAACGACCCTCCAATCCATGAAAACACGGAAAAACTTTAGACTGTATAAATCCAATAACCCGATACTAGAATCTGGCTTAAACCAAAGCCGGCTAGTAAAAACTGTCCGAAAAGTCGTACGTGCATAAACACACGTACGCGTCCGAACCCTTGTCGTAAAACCATACGACCTCTATATCGTTTCGCCTGGAGCAGGGAAACTCTCTGTGTGGGACTCTAAAGACTCGACACTACGCTGGCAGTGGGTATAACCACAGACCGCAAGCGGCACTAGCTGTACGTAACGGTCCCCAGATATATGTCGATAAGAAGGACGATGAGGAAACCCATCCGAACTCCTACTGAGCCAGATGTGACAATCTCCGTACAGTCCGGTCTGTTCGTCTAAGACTATCGCATATCTGGCCTAGGGGCGGCAAGCGTCAGTCCCCTAATAGCTGTATAAGTCGTGTCGGAGCGAAGCCCATTACACCCTGAGAAGCTACTGGAACCTACTAGTATATCTCGCTTGTCCTGGCCAGGGACTTTGCGTAATGGCTCTCTGACACAGCGCGATATCATCTCCCAATACCGGGAGAGATGAATCCTGTCTAACCACTACTGCCTCCAAGTGCTCGGGACTACACCCAACTGCTACCTGTTTACACGACTCCTTTGAGCCGTGGTAGGGTAGCAATCTAAGAACAGTGGGACACACTCGAGGCGAAGTAGCAGTGTCAAGTCTGTGGACTATGCTGTACTCATGTCATCTGGGAACTGTTAACCGACGATGGGTATAATACCAACCAATCAGTTCCCCTGCGAGTCCTTTCCGGTGTACCCGTAACCTAACGAGCACCTGCATACTATCTCCAGTACGACGTACTGATGGCTGTGGGACAGACCATCTCCCCAACTGGGATGAGAAGCGTACACACTTAGTCTACTCCGGAATATCGATGCCCTATCTCGATAATCCAACGACCAGGGACCTGTATAGGATGTTGCTTACAGACTACCCAGCCCCCACTAGTGTGACTGCCATCACAACGCTGGTAATCAAGCAAAGATCCTATGGGCTCTACTATTATGTATAAGTGATACGTTACAAGAAACATATGCACATATTAAAGTAGACACAAACCAAGTAGCATACTACCATTTTTAGCAAGACTGTATATACAACTGTGAATATCCCAAGCTTCCAATAAGTAATATACAATCTAGTATGATACAATAATGGCCCCTAGGGCATATACACTAACACAATAAGTATGCCATTTTCTTCACTAGCTAAAAACCTAAGCTCACAACTTCTTCCTCCAATGGCTTCTTCTTCAACCTCCATCCATACCATCTCATGTGTTGAGAATCAATGGATGTCTTGAGACAAAATAATCACACACTATCTCTACTTCACCTTGGACATCTCGGCTAGCAAACTTGATGTCCGAGTTACTTCGGTTTGAAGTGGGAGCTGGTATAAATAATCCTCGACGTGGAGCCTCTTCGACGAGCGAGACCGGAGAACGAACTTCATCGGGGCAGCCGCGAGGAGATTGGTGGAGATATTGAAGACGGAAGGACATGGATCAATCGGTATAATCTCTTAAACCACTTTATAGTTTACTAGCATACGGTTAATGGCACGAACCGGGTTTTAGGGTTACGTTAGCGCCAGTTTGAAAAGTTTTTGTTCCGCATTTGGCCTCAGAAAGACGGCCGGGGCGCTGCCGTAGCCTCACATGGTATCAGAGCCAAACCATTAACCGTATACTAGTTGGTTTAGACAATGTTAAACTATCGAAACCGAAACAAACCCAAAACATCACCCGATACATTGCAGATCAATTTTCCGAGTGTCTTTAAAAATTATTTAAGCAACTGCAGAAGACTACTCAAGTGACCACTAGAACACACTGTAAACAGAAACCCCAAATGACAAAATTGGGCCGGCCAGACACCCTTTAAAACCGAGGTAGCCGGTTTTATAATGGCTTCAGTGTATGAAATTTGCATTGTGGTTTAGTCTCTGTAATGTTGGTTCAGTGGTATTGTTTGTTTAGCCCAGTTTGGATATTTATCTACTAGTTTGGGGCCATTCGGGGGTTATTTCGATTTCGATATTTTCTAACATTGTTTAAAGTTTGAAGTACTTACATTAGTATCTATGACCATGAATGTCAATCGAGTGGTACAACCTGTCTAATTGCTATAGCTTTTTTAGACGGGTTTGCGAACATGACATTCACGTTGATGTTCTGTGTTGTGTTGTGATGTTGCGGATTTGTCGTGGTGGATAGCTTGCGTACAATGATAGTACAGTTTAGTTTTGTTTGTACATTTGATATCACAGGGCGAGCGTCCGACATGTGGACTGTCGTCACTGCCAATTTGTATATTATTCTTTTGGGGCACGACCGGGTTGAGGTCGATGTACCCGTTGTACATATTTTCTTTTCTGTACTAGCATTACCCTGCGGTAGAGTGCATGGATAGCCGGGTTTTGGAGGGCAACGGGTCCGCATCTCATGGCGTTGAGAAGGAGGGGGCGTCACTCTATAATTGGCGGGCTATTTTCCGCACTCGTAGGGGGTACAGGTTGACCCAAGGAGGGGTGCTCAAGTTACCGGATTCCGTGAAGTGCTGGGTGGACCATTCACTTTGCTGAAGGGGGCTGCCTCGCTTCTGGTTTTTGCGGGTAACTTTGCGCACTCGTAGGGGTCTGGGTTTTCATTGCACAGGCTATTCACACGATCAGAGGAACATTGGGTTTCAGTTGCGGCTCAAAGGAAACCCGGGGCTCCCAGATTATCTGTATTGTTCTGTGATGCTTATTACTTTTTTATGATGTTGCATTTATCACGCCTGGAGCGATTATTGTATATTTCTATATATATACTAGTTGATATTGTATACGTTTTACACCCGCGCTAGTCCAGTCCCGCTCTGTCGTTAGTTAAGTAACCCAATGGGTGATGACGGGACCCAGTGGCGAATGCGGATGGCATATATGTACATCATATTTTCGTTCTTTTCTGGTGTGATTAATTGATGGGACTGCATTAATTCTAATCAATGCAAGGAAAACAAAACTATTCGATGTTGTTGGAACAATTTTCAAAAAGCTATTATTACAAGAACGTTTTCATTTACTTTGCACACTGGTATTCGGTTATGAATATCCAGCACCTCATTCGACGAGGTAAGGGCCGAGATCCCTTCATCGGGAGTGACCCCTTAGGTAGAGGTTTGCGTTAGGGTAATAACTTCACTATAGTCGATTACTTTTTGCTTTGCATCGTGGTATTCAGTTGGAATATCCTACACCTCATTCTACGGGGAAAGAGCTGAGATCCTTTCACCAGGAGTTACCTATTTAGTAAAGGTTTTCGCCACTATAAATTTGTAAAAAGCTATCCGGTTCCTTCAACGATATCAAGTTCATTACGTTAAAGGTTTTTCGCCAAAAACCATTCGTAGCCCTCCATCATTTCAGACGGATAGCACTTAGTATTCATGCTATATTTGTTGGCCTTCGTCATGACATAGTGTATGATAGCTATTTGTTACTTTTCTGTTGCATAGATAGATGCGTTCGTTTAGGATAGTCGTACTACTATTTTGGCCTTCGTCAAGGGTATGTACGGGTGGGTTCAAGTTAACCTGGATAATGACGGGTAGAACTTGACGTGTGACTTATGATATGTTGGCCTTCGTCAAGGTCATAAGAGCATGGGAAAAAATCACATCGGGAGTTTCTAAAGAAACTGAAACTTGCCAGGCATGCGCATACCTTCTGGAGTATGATAACGTGTGTGGATTCTATCAGGTTATCATGCGATGATAGTTGGATCCCGATTCCCACTGATGAGTTGGTTTACTCCTCGGGTGATCCCGACTAATTCTTCTTTCAGGTTTGGAGGAGAATTTGAGGATACAGTAGGAGACATCCTGATTAGATAAAGTGATTAACCATTCTGATCTAGGTTAGAGTGCACGCAGAGTGTTTCTTTTCTCTCTCTCTTTGGCAGCGACCATGGCCCGACCCTAAACTATGACTCAGTGACCAAGTTAACCGAACTTTCTTAAAACACTGGCTTTTGGATTATCTGAGTTGCATACTTTATTGCCACTCCTACTTTTACCCTTTGCTTTTCTCTGGAATAGTCCGTATCACTACGAAGATCCCATTTTTATTGGATATGACCATCGTATAGTTACATACGAACTCGAAGAAACTAGTTTCAGATTCGGGGATAGTTTTCGGTTCTGGAGAAAATGAATAGGACTATTCAGTTGCCTTTTCCTTTTAGCTTCTCTCAGGTTGCGAGTACTCCTAGGATTATGAGGGTACACCTATTACGCTTATTGGATAGTCTTCTTCCAAACTAAAGGCAGGTGCCGAAAGATGGGGAATGAAGAAAACAAATTAGCCTAAGTATGGAGTACAGAAGGAAATAAGTAAAGAAAAATAAAAGGATTAGAAAGAGGGCAAAGTAAATTGCAACTGCTATCATTCACGACCAAACCACATATTTCATCGCCACTCTTACTTCACCTTTGGATTTCTCCAGAACACCCCGTATCACTACGAAGATCCACAGATATTGGATAATCCATCGTATGGTTATATACGAACTCGATGGAACTTGTTCCAGTTCGAGGATGGATTCTGGTTCAGAAGAAATAGAATAAGGTTTATTCAGTTGTCTTTTATCTTTACATTCTCTTAGGTTGCGAGGGCTCCTAGGTTTATGAGAGTACACCTATTACGCTTATTGGATATTCTTCTTCCAAACCATAGCCTAGTGCCGAACGGTAGGGAAGAAAGAAAATCAATTAGCCTAAGTGTGGTGTACAGAAGGAAATGAGTAAAGACAAATAAAGGGATCTAGAGAGATGGCAAAGAAATATACGGTTACAGTCGTGAATCTGATAATGGAAGAGGCATTACTAGGAATACCCGGATACCCCTTCGAAACATTTTCATATTTCAGTTTCACTATGCGTTGTTAATTGAAAACTGATTTCCCAATTAGATCCTTACTCTAGGGTATGTATTTACCAAGTTTTGATTCTCACATCTGTATGGTTTTACAGATGATGAGTGGGAGTAAGTTATTGGAAATTAGGTGATCATCCTCATTATATTGGAATTCGTTGTAATTGGTGATATTTGAGGAAATCGCCTAGGTTTTTGCCGGACAGCAAATATTTGGTTTTGAATATCCATTGTTATGCACCAATTTCAAACTGATATATCTGTACATTTATTTTCTAAAGTGAGATATAACTTTTTGAAATTATGTCACATTTACCTATATCAATTGATGGTTAGGTAAAGAGCATTAAACAGCGATGTAATTCTTCCTAACCATGGTACAGTTTTCAACCTACGACGCACAGGGTTTGAGTTATTAAACTCAGGGGATTTATACAAAGTATTGTATGTTGTCCAGTGTCCATTAGGATAGAGGGGTTGGTACTCGTACTATATTCTGTTTACTTGTGACTTCTCTAGTTTTTAGACAAGTGTTTCATAGAAACACAAGGTCCAAGTTTTGAGAAGTTATAGGTACAATAATAAAGTAGAGAACCATGTATTGCAAGTATCGGGATTCTTCAAGATGATCGAAGATGTAGATACTTGCGTTTTGTATTCAGTTGATAGTAATGGTTTTGAGAACTTACTTCTCTTTCAGGTTACTCATATCTGCATGCACTCCTAAGTTGAGTAATGCTGATCGGCCACTTTCCATTTAGTTGACATGCACTGGAGACAGCTGCATGATTTGAATCTGGTTCCACTTAAATCAGTGCCTCTATTTCTATATAGTATATAGAATGATTCATATTCTAACGATGTTAAGATATATGGAGTTGTCCGACTTATGTTTAAAACCAGACTCTGGATAACTCAAGGCACGTTTCTGTAATGGCAGTTTGTGGGTTATCCCGAGCTATGACGTGAGGTAACTTTCTACCATCTAGAAAATCAATAGTGATATTGTTCTTGACTCGCCACAGTTTTAGCAAAATGGACATTTTCGGAAAACAGTAGTGGGAGTATGGTAGAACTGGAAGTGATTCAAGAACCACAGACGATTACTGAAAATTTAAATAGAAGCTAAAGATTCAATCGGGTTTGACATTCCATTAGCCACTCCACAGATATGGTGGGTAACCTCATGCGCCCGAGCGGTACTCCGGTATTCTCAAGGACGGTGACAGGGAGGTTCTTGTTTACCCAGACTTGACACTACTGTTATTCCAGACTATGAGACCCGGCAGGAGGATGAGTATAGGTCATTCTAAACTAGGTTTAGAAGTGCACGTGTATATGAATCTGCCAGAGGGTTGTTGTGGTCAGTGGGAGCAGAGGAAGCATAGTGGACAAGTAGCTTATGTCTATTTATAGACTAAAGTGGATATAGCGGAGATAGATCATCTATTTTTGATGTGACAGTCATAGGCTTTGACTTCATCAGAATAGAAGATGGATCTGTTAAGAAGGTAGTAGGGTGTGATGTCCTGGTATATGGATAACATATACATAGTAGAAAATGAAATTCCTATACTTCGATCGGTTATACTTTGGTTGTCACACAGTGGTTTCTCCACATAGGATTTGGATATTATATCAGGCATTCTGGTTATTGGATATATGATTTTAGATCTAGATTTGGGTAGTTTCCCAATTCGGGTACTTAGACAGCATTCTAAAGGTGTTTTATAATGGAAGACTCCTGGCACGGTAGTATACCTACAGGTGATGGAGTCACCCTTTCTAAAGGTGTCTTACAGACTAAAGGGAAGAGGGATGTGCATGATTGGCATATCACTTGCTTAGGCAATTGAGTCGATCATGAGATATCAAGTACCGCACCAGATGTTATTTTTGCATGAGATGTAATAAGTTTATTTATATTAATCCAATCCTAGAGAAACATTCGGAAGCAGTCTTTGAACACAAGTAGATGTTCTAGGGATTTGATAACAGCAGCCTCTTTCGGGAGACGGTTATCATTCCAGGCTTCCAAGATGACCTGGATGACAGAGTGACTGTCAGAGTTATAGTTTTCCCTCTGACAAGGGGCAGTAGTTTGGACAGATGGTCCAAGCGGATACTGAGGGAAGCATGACGCAGGATACTGATTAAATTCAGTTGACGATACATTCTAAGAAGTTTGCTGGATTTGGAGTTCATTTGTGAACTGGGTCCCATCAGATATCCAGACATATTCTAAGACAGGTATTGCTCATTTCGGGAGATAACTTTCTCCGTGAACTTGAGATTAAGAGAGATATAGAAAGAAACATCAGGGCGGATCCATTCTCTGAGGCTATTTCTCGAACGCAATAGTTTTACAAATGAGCTTTATGAAACTAATTAGTAGAGGAGTTGGGTGTTCGGTATCACATGGGCTGTGAGTATGCGACATCGCAATAATTAGCCTTAAGTGCAAGTGGGAGATTGTTGGCTACAGTGCCCTCAAAGTCAATTATTGGATCGCAGGCACGTGATTGCAATGATTGAAGGAGAACATATACCGGTAAGAAAGTCTTACTCGAGATGATAGTATGCTATCTGATTTGTCTTTATCATCGTATATATGCTTTAGGTGACATTATAGATCACTATTACACGTTGATAGAGCCCATAGGATTCTTGCTTGACTACCAGCAGTATGATGGCAATCATATACATGAGAGTTGGGTAGTCTATAAGCACATCCTTAAAAGGTCCCTAGTCGAGGGAGTTTCGAGACAGGGCATCGATACTCCAGAGTAGACTAGTGTATACAGATCGAGACCCCGACGAGGGGCGGTGGCCGGTCTCACAAGAAATTGGTTTCAGTTGGTTCACCTAAGATATATACATGTGCTCATTGGGTTATGAGTACACCAGACGGACTCGCCGGGAACATGCTAGTTGGTATTATACCTGTCGTCAGATAGCAGTTCCCTGGTGACATGTGTATAGGTTAGTCTATCGACCTGAGATCGTCATTTGTCTCGTGTGAGTTCCCACTGTGCTTTAATTACTATCCTACCACAGCTCAAAAGAGTCGTGCAAATAGGTTTTAGTTGGGTACTCCCGAGCCACATGGAGACAGTGAGCGGATCGGCACGGGATTCGTCTCTCCCGGTATTGGGGGTGATATCGCGCTGTGTCTGGAGAGCCATTACACAAAGTCCTTTGCCAGGGCAAGTGAGATTTACTGGTAGGTATTCCAACAGTCTCTCAGGGTATTCTGGGCTACACTTCGACACGACTTATACCGCTATTAGGGGTCTGACGTTTACCATCCTCCGAGGCCTGATATGCGATACTCATAGACGAACAGACCGGACTATACGGATATTGTCACTGACAGGCTCAGTAGGGTTTCAGGATGAGTTCGCTCGTCAGCTTCCCTTTCATTCAATACATGGGTAGCCGTTACGTACAGCTAGTGCCACTGACATGCTTATGGTTAAACCCACTGCCAGCGTATTGACGAGTTTTTAGAGTCCCCCACAGAAAGTTTCCCAGTTCGGGCGAAACGTTGTAAAGGCCGTATGGTTTTATGGCAGGGTTCGATCATTTACGTGCACTCGTGCACTGATCATGATTGGACAGATCATACTAATGGGCTTTGGTTTAAGTCAGATCCTAGTATTAAATTGTTGGATTGTTTTCGTCTCGTTGTATTCGTATTCAGTCGAAATATGGATGCAGGTATGTATATACAGATGAGGGGTATTCTTGTGATCCGTTATGAGTTTACTTTAGAAGTTGCCATTCTCTTTTTGATTAAACATTTAGTTTAATGTTTTATTATGTAGAAATTGTGAGTGCAAGTTTTGACCTAGAGTATTGAATGTGGCATGTGCATTTTTGGTGACCCATGGTGTGTTTTCTTATGCCATGTCTAATTCTTTATTGATTTTATTGTGTGGGATATTTTGTGGAGTGAGAGGGCAGCCACTACATGGCTTGGGATTTTTCTTGAGTAGTTTGATATATGCTCACAAGATATCTCACACAATAAGTATGCCACTTTCTTCACTAGCTAAAAACCTAAGCTCACAACTTCTTCCTCCAATGGCTTCTTCTTCAACCTCCATCCATACCATCTCATGTGTTGAGAATCAATGGATGTCTTGAGACAAAATGATCACACACTATCTCTACTTCACCTTGGACATCTCGGCTAGCAAACTTGATGTCCGAGTTGCTTCGGTTTGAAGCGGGTGCCCGTATAAAGAATCTTCGACGTGGAGCCTCTTCGACGAGCGAGACCGGAGAGCCAACTTTGTCAGGGGAAGCCATGAGGAGATTAGCGCAGAGATTGAAGACTGAAGGACACGGATCGATCGGTATAATCTCTTAAACCACTTTACAGTTTATTAGCATACGGTTAATGGAACGATCCGGGTTTTAGGGTTACGTTAGCGCCAGTTTGAAAAGTTTTTGTTCCGCATTTGGTCTCGGAAAGATGGCCGGGGCGCTGCCGTAGCCTTACAGCTGAGTTACCTATTTCTATTTTGGGTTATGCACTTGAGACAGCCGCATACCTATTAAATCAAGTTTCATCAAAATCTGTTTCTAAAACACCATATGAGATATGGAGTGGAAAGAGACCATATCTTAAACGAGATAAGATATGGGGTTGTCCGGCCTATGTCAAAAAGCAAAATTCGGACAAGCTCAAGGCAAGGTCAGTTCTATGTAAGTTAGTAGGATATCCGAAGAATTCGCCTGGATATCTCTTCTACCATAGCGAGGAACAAAAGGTGTTTTTTGCTCAACGTGCCACCTTTTTAGAAAAGGAATTTCTTGTAAAAGAAATTAGTAGTAAAGAGGTAGAACTGGAAGAAGTTCCATCTACACAAACTAGAACTGATGATTTAGTGGAACCGGAGGATTCAATAGTACCCAACGAACCCCAGCCACTCTGCAGATCTAGTTGGGTTTCTCATCCACTTGAGAGATACTACGGTTTTCTCGTAGACGGTGGGAGCGAGGACTGTATCATGGAAGATTATGACTCGACTAGTTTCGAGCAAGTCATCATGAGTGGGGACTCTGTGAAATGGCTGGATGCTATGCGATCCGAGATGGAATCTATGTACATCAACAAAGTATGGACTTTGGAAGTTTCTCCTGAAGGGGTAAAACCCATTGGGAGCAAGTGGATCTTCAAGAAGGAGATTGGTGTAGATGGAAAAGTTAAGACTTTCAAAGCTAGACTTGTAGCAAATGGTTTTCGGCAACGACCTGGTGTCGATTATGATGAAACCTTTTCTCCAGTTGCTAAGATTAAGTCCATCAGAATCCTACTTGCCATTAATGCATACTATGACTGCGAAATCTGGCAAATGGACGTCAAGACCATTTTTCTGAATGGTGATTTAGAAGAAAGCGTGTACATGACACAGCCAGAGGGCTTCATTGATAGTGGGAGCAGCGGAAGCGTGTGCAAGCTGCTTAAATCAATCTACAGATTAAAGCAGGCATCGCGGAGCTGGAACATCTGTTTCGATGAAGCTATCAAAGAGTTTGACTTCATCAAAAACGTAGATGAACCTTGTATATACAAGAAGGTTGTAGAGAGTAAGGTTGTCTTCCTCGTATTGTACGTGAATGACATACTCTTGATAGGAAACGATATTCCTATGCTACACTCGGTCAAGCTCTTCTTATAACACAAGTTCTCCATCAAGGATCTAGGTGATGCCTCCTACATACTGGGGATTAAGATCTATAGAGATAGATCTAAAAGGATGTAGGGATTTTCCCAATCCAGGTACATAGACACCATACTAAAGAGGTTTAGTATGGAAGATTCCAAGAGTGGTAATTTACCCGCTTGTTCAGGAATCACTCTCTCCAAAGAGATGTCTCCCAAGAATGATTTGGAGAGGGCTTGCATGCAAGGGATACCCTATGCTTCTGCAGTCGGGTCTATCATATATGCGATGTTATGTACCATACCGGATGTAGCTTACTCACTAGGTGTAGTGAGTATGTATCAATCAGATCCTAGGGAAAAGCACTGGATAGCTGTGAAGAACATTCTTAAGTACTTGAGAAGGACTAAAGAAATGTTCTTGGTGTATAGTAACGGTGAACTCCAGGTGGAGTCTTTTACCGATTCGATCTTCCAGAGTGATAAGGACGACAGTAAGTCGGTCTCAGGTTTTGTCTTCACCTTCAATGGAGGGGCGGTATGTTGGAAGAGTTCCAAGAAAGATACCGTAGCAGACTCGATAATGGAGGCTGATACATCGCTGCCAACGATGCTGCCAAAGAGGCCGTCTGGATGAAGAAGTTCATTACTGAACTTGGTGTGGTTCTATTCATTGAGCATCCAATACCTGTGTATTGTGATAACAATGGGGCTATGGTTTTGGCCAAGGAATCCCGGTCCCATCAAAGATCTAGACATATTCTTAGACGGTATCACCTGATCAGGGAAATAGTAGATCACAGGGAGATCGAAGTCAGAAGAGTTGACAGGAAGGATAACACTGCGGATCCACTCAAGAAGGCCCTCCCCCAGACGCAATTCGAGAGACTATTTGGGATGTTGGGTATGAGATACTACAACAACCGGCCTTAGTGCAAGTAGGGGATTGTTAGAAATATGTATGCCCTATAGGCCATTATTGTACATTGTTGTATATTATAGTGGATACTTGGACATATATATAGGACTTTCTTGCTTGACATGATAGTATACTATCTGGTTGCTCTTTATCTTAACATGTACACTTAGTATTATTATACTGTCTCTCTTATACATGTTGATAAAACCCTTGGGATGTTAGCTTGACTACCAGGACTATGATGCTGATCATACTACTGGGACTTAAGCAGTCCACAAGCACATCCTTTAATGGTTCTTAGTCGAGGGAATATCGAGACAGGGCATCGATTTTCCACAGTAGACTAGTGTGTACGTTTCTTGATCCTATATGGGGGCGATAGTTGATCCCATAGCCATTGGTGTTTGACATCAAAGATTGTACACAGGTTCTCATTAGAGAATGGGTACACCGAACAGGACTCGTCGAGAACTCCTAGATGGTACTATACATATCGTCAGATAGCAGTTCTCTGGTGACACTGTGTAACGCCTTAGTTTTCGATTTGTATTAATTAAGCGATAATGCAGGTTTTTGGTAAAAAGTTTACCAATTTGGGTTCCTCACATTTTATAACACTTAATTAATAATTTATTATTATTTGTTATGGTTTGCACACATATGTGCATGTTTATGTGAGGGTGTGTTTGTGTAATCTTGCTTAAGTGACCATGACAACTTAACCTAATCATAATCCTTGCTTTAACCTTAACCCTAAACCCTTGATATTTGTAGAGAGATATTTCTTTGGTTGCTTTGGATTGGGAAGAGATGGCATGGTGACTCACTTGAAGGCATGGTTTGCATTTATAGGGAGTTAATGCAATTGGTGCACTCACCCCTTACACTCACCTCTCTCTCTCTAACTCACTCACACTCTCACTCTCTCTCTTTTTCTCTATCTCTCATTATTTTTCATACTCCTCAACTCTCAACTGAACACTTGCTCATTCATCACAAAAACCTTCACTAATCTTCACAAAACATCACCAAATCATATCTTAAACCTTGTTTTGCCTCTTGGATGCCTTGGAGCTTGGAAAGCTAGAATTTTTGAGCTTGTGGAAGTAGATAATAATCTTTTTCTGTTAAGTTAGCCTTTTTAATGTTTCGTAACTTGTTAGTTTCAGTTTAGAACGCGTAAAGTTTCGTTTCGGGTAAATATCGTATTTTTAGTGTAGTTTTTGTGTCTCGGATGATCTGCTATCAAACCAGGTATTTGTTGGAAAAGTTCCCATTACAGTGACTTTGTGTAGTAGCCTAGAACCCACTGTAAAAACCTGATCCCATACCATTTCTTTTTGGCTGCAGTTTTATTGGTTCTGGCCACAAATTGCGGCCAGAGTAGGGTCTGGGGGGTTGTGTTTTGGGGCAGGGGTCTCTGGGGTTGTGTGTGGTCTTGTGGTATGTGCAACTTTTACAAATTGTTTGTGTAGAAAAATATGGGATCATTTTACTTGTTTTCTAGTGTTTCGACTAAGCATGTTACGTTATCTGACACGGTTCGTGTACTTCGTGTGGTTTTTACACTTGATTTGGTTTCTTAGTGTCGCTACGCACGTTAGCCACTAGACGAACGCTTGAGAGTATGTTTGGAGTTGATGCGTCGGTCAAACGTAGTTTGTACGTGTTATTGGTCGATTGCTAATATACACTTGTTCAGTTGTTTTATAATCTTAGGGACGCAGGCGGGGACTTCGGATGCTGCGATGAAGGGAAAGAGAGTGGTTGGCTTTACTTAGCCCCAGGATCTTCAGTGAGTAGATTTAACATCTACAGAGGAATCGCCCGCATGGCGTTATGTGTCAGGGCTAGATATGATATGATATTAGCCGCATGTTTATATTGCACATATAGAATTTGCGCATAAACTTCGTTGCATATTATTACTTGTTGTACTTGGACTTGTACCCTTTGGACACTGCACTATTATTGACGGCTCATGTTGCACGAGCACTGATTGTATGCCACTCACACCGTCAATAATTGCCATGACATGCACAACACTTATGCATACGTGAGATTGTATTGGTTAGGGATATTGAGACATTGATTCATATTCCATTGTGCATATGACATATAGCATACATGTATACCTACATGCTTACACATATTCCTTGCCATGCCTACATGTTAGCTACCCATATACCTATATGGTATGGTACCATTAGAGATATGTATATACACATTTGAGACATAGCTACATGTACATCTTGTATACATACTTATATGTACACCCGTATACCTTGTTATAGTTACACATACCTGGAGGGTATTATATCATTATTGATATGTATATACATATACCTAGCTTGATATAGCTACACACATACCCAGAGGGTATTGTATCATTATTGACATGTATATACACATACCTAGCTTGATATAGCTACACACATACCTGGAGGGTATCACATCATTATTGATAGGTAGCTACACATATCTTGCTATACCGACATGGTTACGCATACCTGGCTATAGCTACATGTTCACATTTATATGATGTTGTATGGATTTGGAGAAATTAGGAACCGCATGATACATTTCATAACTTGTTGCAGTTAAATAGCGGTTTTTTCTTTATATGCTCATATTACTGTTTCATGTTACATATATTATATTTCATGGATTTACACATTGAGATATGGATTTCATATGATGTTTTCTGGATTTGAGGACCGTGGTAGTTCATGAAATTATGCATTATTTGAAAAACTCGGTTTCTCTTGATATGATATTTCAGCGTCCACCATGAGATTTCTCGGTTCTGATATATATCCCATGCGAGGAGTGGTGTAAGCCGTGTGCGGGTACATTGTGGAGCCCGGAGGTACCCCGGGACAAGAAAGGTATGTCGATGGATTAGCCGATGAGCCTGGCAGGGGAATCATACCTACCGGTGACAGTATTTGGACTCGGCGGTGATCGTGGAGATATCGACCAGAGTCATGTACGTATGGATATGGGGAATTCGAGTGTCGAAGTTGGGGAACTCGGGATTCCGATGAACGTATGATACGTACATATCAGGGGCAGTCGGGGTGATGATGCCTGATAGATGAGTATTTATGTGTAGATACTAACACTAGTTTTCATGATATTTTACTCCTAATTATATATATCAGTGGTATGGGACGCTGTTATATATGCATATATATATATATATATATATATATATATATATATATATATATTTTAATATATATCATCATAATGATCTATGCTTGTATTCTTATTCATTACTCGATATAAGGGCCGATCTGAGGGCCGATCTGTTAGCCGATATGAGGGCCGATCTGTTGTCCGATATGAGGGCCGATATGAGGGCCGACCTGAGGGCCGATTTGAGGATATTTAGGATTTGGATTGTCTTGATGGACATTGGTCCTTTCACGATGAGGATTCCGTAAGGATGACATGTTTTATCCCATATTCCGTATTTATTTTATATGCATTGCTTAATGTATTGGTAGTACCTGATATAGTACTTTTCATGACTGTTGCATATACATATTGCCATATTATTGCTTCATGTATTAGTTGTACCTGATAGAGTACCTTTCATGACTGTTGCATACGTATGGCCATTTATTGCTATTAGCTTGCATGTGTTAGATTTGCGCAGTACGTGCATACTTGCGATTACCTGCATATGTTATTTACTATTCACGAGTTGGCAACTCACCCCCGTTGTGCCACAGGGTTTACAGGTTGTTCCTCAGAGTAGTCAGAGGCAGGGCTTTCAGATATCGTATCATCTTTTGCAGCAGATACCGCTACGGCTGACTGTGTGCAGTTTTGCAATAGGTGGGTTTTGCGGTTATCCGATATTGCTCATTATATATCTTTGTAACATGTACTCTCCATCTACCATTTCCATGTATTGACTTAGAGACGAGTTGTGAGGACGATATTGTATATTATTTGTAACTTGGAGGTCTTTTATGCAGTTTCACTTTATATCGTCTTTTTGTTCGCTACGACGTCGTATATTTGCTTGTGGCGGTTGTTTTCCGCTTTTGAGCGTGGATTTTCTTCCGTTGGGGATGCTTTACTTATATATTTATGTTGTACCCTTTTTGGGGGCTTGTTTTACAGAGGAGATGCTGCCAAATTTATAAAGGAAGTAAATTTGGACTTTAAAGAATTTTGATTGGGATTTCAAAGTTTTAACAATGTTCTTATCACTTACTACTTTTGATGGTTTAGATTGCTGGGTTTTGGCTTAGTTGAATTACGTTACGCCTAGAGACGTTACGTAGTTTAAGGGCCGTCACGTACTAAATTTTGAGTCGTGACACACTGGTACAGGTTAATCTATAGACCCGAGATCGTCATAGAGTCTTGTGTGGTTCCCACTTTGCTTTGATTTCCTCCTTACCACGGCTCAAAGGAGTCGTGCAAACAGGTGGATTTTGGGTACAGTCCCGAGTCATATGGAGGCAATGAGCGATGGGAGGGGTTTCGTCTCTCCCAGTATAGGGAGTTGATGTTGCGCTATGCTCGATTGGCTATAACAGTAAGTCCCTGGTCAGGGCTGATGAGATTTACTGGTAAGAGTTATCAGTGGTTTCTCGAACTGTTATGAGCCATACATCGACATGACTTATCAAGTTATTGGGGTCTGACGTATCCACCCCCAGGCTCGATATGCGACATAACATACGAAGAGACCGGACTGTACGGTAAGTGTTACTTATAGGATTCATGAGATTTTGGACAAGCTTGCTTGTTGATCTTCTAATCGTTCAATATCTGGGTAGCCGTTGCGTCCAGCGAGTACAGCTGACGGCTTGTAGATGACTGATGTGATCATTACCTACTGTTGGCGTATTGACGAGTTTTTAGAGTCCCACACAGAAGTTTCCTAGTTCAAGCGAAACGAAGTAGGGCAAATATGCTGATATGTGCGGGGGCCTGATTAAATACGAGTATGTGATACCGTATTCTAATCTGGCGGTTATTTGTTATCAGTCAGGTTATATGTGATGTAACCGGATTATTGAATCAAGTGTTGATTTAATAATATGATATATATTTATATTTGATATAACTATATATTAAATAATATTATTGCTCACTAATTAATTTGTTTTCTTTATATATATATATATATATATATATATATATATAAATGAAGCAAGGTTGGATTTTCTATTTTTGGAAAATAGAAAAAGAGGTGGAAAATGAGGAGCATGGGTGAAGAATGGCTTTTAATATTTGTATATTCATTTGTTTGCACTATTGAAGCATGGTGCATTATATGTAATGTTTTATATTCATTCTTCAATAATTGTGTGTTGGTTAAAAGAGCCATTCTTCATTATTTACATGAGTTAGTTCATTTTCTTCACTTGAGCTCTTTGCTCTCTAGCTCTCTCCATCTTCCTCCTCACTTTCTCCAAGATCAATCCCTCACCTGAGTTGTGAAACCTTGAGCTTGTGAGAACCCTAGTGAGCAAACAAAACCCCTACTTCACCATCTTACACTTAACAAGCACTTAGGTGTAGTGTGTTTCCTTCACTAAAGAGTTTAGTGAAGAGATAGCCTAGATTAGCGGAGCTTCGGGTGGATCATCTTCGACACGGAGATCATAGAGGAAGCTCGATCCAACTTTAAGTTGAGCCTAATGGAGTCGCGTGGACTACTACATAGAACTTGAGAAGAGAAGGATACGGTCTACATAGGTTGTAGCCTCATTCTCTTAGTAAAGTTTACTTTGATATCATGTTTGAACCCTAATCATTTAGTCAAGATCTTGTTTAGTGTTGATTAGCACCCCAAAAAATTTTAAATTGGCATGCTTGATGCTAGTAAAACACAGTGGTGGTGCTGATAAACACTTTCAGGATATAGTGCCCTCACGTCAATTATTGTAATTGTAAGCACGTGATTATGATAATTGAGGGAGGCTCATACAGGTAGAACAATCTTACTCGAAATGATAGTATGCTATCCGGTTTGTCTTTATCATTGATGTGTACACGTTTTACTTGTTATTACGTGTGGCTAATACATAATGATGAAGCCCGTAGGATTCTTGCTTGACTACCAGCATTATGATGGCAATCATATACGTGAGAGCTGGGTAGTCCATAAGCACATCCTTAAATGTCCCTAGTTGTGAGAGTATCGAGACTGGGTATTAATATTCTGGAGTAGACTAGTGTATATGTTTCGAGACCCTGACGAGGGGCGATGGCCGGTCTCATGAGCCATTGGTGTTATGTCACCTAAGATAGTATATAGGTGCTCACTGGAGGTGAGTACACTGGACGGACTCGCCGAGAACTTCTAGATGGTATTATATCTATCGTTAGATGGAAGTTCTCGAGTGGCATTAGTACAGGTTAGTCTTTTGATCTGAGATCGCCAATTGTGTCATGTGAGTTCCCACTGTACTTTGATTACTATGCTACCATGGCTCAAAGGAGACATGCAAACAGGTTTTAGTTCGGTACAGTCCCGAGCCACATGGAGGCAGGGAGCGATTGTCGGGGATTCGTCCCTCCTGGTATTAGGAGTCAATGTTGTGCTGTGTTCGGTAGGCTATCACCTTAAATCCATGGCCACGGTAGATGAGATCTACTGATATGAGTTCAGTAGTTTCTCGGTTGGTGATGAGCTTGACTCCGACACGATTTATCGGGTTATTAGGGGTCTGACGTTTCCACCCCGTAGACTCGGTATGCGATACTCTCTGACGAAGCGACCAGACTGTATGGAGATTGTCACATTCAGGATCAGTAGGGTACGGACGGACTTGATTGCCGACCTTTCTTTCGACAGATACTTGGGCAGCCGTTACGTACAGCTAGTGTCACGGATGTGCTTGTGGTTTTTGGATTTATCCAGTAAATCACTGCCAGCGTATTGTCGAGTCTTTAGAGTCACATACGGAGGGTTTTCCCTTTTCAGGCGATATGATTTAGATGACGTATGTTGGTGCATACAGAGTGTCCGATTAAATATGTGTACAGACTACACGGATTTTAATCAGACGGTTGATAATACAAGCGGTTTAGGATTAAACCGAATTATTAAATCAGGTTTTGATTTAATTATATATATATATAATATATTCTAGTATTATTGTTCACTATTCATTTTCTCTCTCTTGACTATTCGTATTTTTGTACGAATACGTGTATATGTATTTCGATACGTATACCGGGCTATATTCCGTATTTATACGGAATTTGTTCTAGAAGATGGACACTTCATTTCTTGATTTTTCTTTATAGAAAATCAAAGATGAGGTGGAGGATGAGGTGTAAAGAAGTATGGTGTAGAGAGGTATGGCTTGATTTTTATATGATATATTTCATTTGGATACACTATTCTTTCATGATTGCAAATAATCAAGCCATATTCTTTTTCCATGCTTGCTAGATTTCCTTCACAAAACACTTAGCTATTTTCCATGGCTTCTTCTTCTTCACCTCCTCCTCCTTCTTCTAGCTAGCTCACCTGAGATTAGAAAAGAGAGAAAAGATAGTAAGAATATTCCTACATCCCCACTCTCCATTCGTAGTGAGTTTGGAGCGTCGGTCGCTTCACTAGGTGAAGCCGGAGCTTGGATCGGTTTACCTCAGGTGGATCATCTTCGGTAAGGGCGGTCGCCACTCAATCTCGATCTGGATAGCGTACACGGAGTATGGAGGGGTCTTCTCCGATTAGGTGGACACGCGTCAAAAGTAGTATTCCGTATCTTTGCATACTTGGTTTGCTAGTTTGGCGTTTGAATCAATTCTAGGTTCGGGGTTTGTTCGTGTTTATATATATATATATATATATATATATATATATATATATATATATATATATATATATATATATATATGATTCTTTTATATGTTTTGCATCCACGCTAGCCCTGCCTCCGTCCTGCCATGAGTTAAGTAATCTTATGGTGAAGACTCGAGACCCCATGGTGAATGCGGATGGGATATAAAAGCATAATATTTTAGTTGTTTTTTGGTGTGACTAGAAACTTAAATGATGAGACTGTATTATATATTTAATGCAAAAATATAAACCCAAAATGATGTTGTAGGAACCAACTTTTTCGAAATAGTTTATAACTGTATTCTTTTATTTTGTATAGAGGTATTCGGTTAGAAATATCCTGCACCTCATTCGATGAGGAAAGAGCTTTGATCCTTTTATGAGGAGTTCGCTCTTAAGCAAATGTTCATGTTACTATAACTACTTGGTTTTTTTCAAAACCAATCATTTTAAAAATAGAGCCTAAACCACTCCATTTCAAAACAACTTGGTTCCTTCAACGATATCAAGTTCATTACATTAGAGATTTGTCGCCAAAAACCATCTGTAGCCCTCCATCTTTTCCTACGAGTATTGCTTAGTATTCATGCTACGTTTGCTGATCTTTAGTCAAGACGTAGTGTACGGTAGCTAAGTAGTGCTTGTTTGTATCATGTGATGCGATTAGTTAGGACAGTCATGCAACTTTGTTGATCTTTACTCAAGGGTCATACGGGTGGGTTTAATGCAATCAAGATAATGACAGGTTGAACTTGACTAGGATCCTTTGATTTGTTGATCATTAGTCAAGGTCACTAAGGTCCTAGGGTTAAAAACCATATCGGAAGTTTCAAACATAAGGGAAACTTGCTAAATATGCACATACCTTCTGGAGTGTGGCAACTTTGGTTGGCTTCAATCAAGGTTATCACGTGATGATAGTTGGGTCACGATTCCCACTGATGATATAGGTATTACTCCCGGGAGACTTTCACTTTACAACTAGCTAACCCATTAGGTGTCGAGAAGGTGTTAACGGGGTTATGCCTCTGCGGAAATAGGGTGGGTCCGTGCAAAAACACGGAGGAACTCTCTCGGAGTACCAACACTGGCCCGGCTGAATGGTTAGTGAACTTGTATGGTATAAATGATCCCGACTAATTCTCCTTTTAGGGTTTGAAAGAGAATTCGAGAAAACAGTAAGAGCCATCTTGATTAGATAAATTAATAAACCAATGTAATTTAGATAGAGTACACGCTGAGTGTTTCTTTTCTCTCTCTCTTTGGTTTACCACCATGGCCGACCTTAAACTAAAACTCGTAAATTAAGTTAACCGAACCATTTTACCATCTGGTTTTGGAATGTCATGATTTATGACAAAGTCGCATATATCCCTGCTACTTCTACTTCCTCTTTTCCTTCTCCAGAACACTTCATATCACTACAAAAATTCATATTGCTTGGAAAGGCCATTTCGTATAGTTACATATGAACTCGAAGAAATTTATTTCTTTCCTAGAATGGTCACGGGTTCTGAAAAAATTGAATTGTATAATTTTGATGTCTCTTCACTTTACCTTCTCTCAAGTTGAGAGCTCCTTATATTAGGAGTGTACACCAGTTATACTTGCTAGATGGTCTTCTTCCAAACATTAGGCTGGTGCTGAAAGGTAGGGAATGAAGAAAACCAACCAGCCTAAGTATGGTGTACAGAAAGTAAGATTTAAAGACATTTAAAGAGGTTAAAGTGAGGGCAAAAAAAATGCAACTAGTGTCATGAATCTAGGCAATGGAAGAGGCATTATTAGGAATATCTGGCCACCCCCTTGAAACATTTTTTGTTTCAGTTTTTCTGTGTTGCTGCAATTGAAAACCGCTTCCCAATTAATTCTGACTCCTGGGTATATATATACCGAATTTGAATCCCACATCTGTAGGGCATTAAAGATACTGAGAAGGAGTAGAATGTTGGCAAATAGATGATTTGATCCTCAATATCGGAATTCGTAGCAATTGGCGAAATTGGATTAAATCACCTGGTTTTGCCTAACGGAAAATAGTTGGTTTTGAATAACCGTTATTATGCACCAATTTTTAAAACTGATATATCTGTCTCTTTATTTTATAAAGTGAGATATAATTTTTGAAAAACAATTACCTTTATCAGTTGAGGATAAACTAAAATGTATTGAATAACGGGGTAGACGTTCTTAACCAAAATACAGTTCTTAGCTTACAACACACGGAGTTTGAGTTAGTATACTCTTAGGACTTATACATGGTAATGTATGTTGTCCGATGTCCTTTAGGACAAGGGGATGGTACTCGTACATCATGTCGTTTTACCAATGATTTCTTTGGTTCTAGACACGCATTCGTTGAAATGCAAAGTCCAAAGATTTTGAGAAGTTCATAGATGTAAGAATAAAGTAGAGAACCAAACATTGGAAGTATCAAGATTCTTTGAAGTGATCGAAGATGTGGATATTTATGCTAGAGAGAATTTGATTCTCTTTCAGATTACTCATCCACGGGTACGCTTCATATGAGTAATGCTGAATGGTCTTTTTCCATTTAGGTGATATGCACTGTAAACAGCTGCATACTAATTGAATATGGTTCCATCTAAATTAGTGTCTTTGATTCTATATGGACTTAGAATGGTAGAATATCTTAAGAATGTTAAGATATGGAGTTATCCGATTTTTGTTTGAAAGTAGAAACCAGACATACTCAAAGTATGTTTCAGTAATGGAAATTTGTGGGTTATCCCAAGTATTCGTAAGGGTTTAGCTTCTACCATTTTCAAGATCAATAGTTGCATTGTTCTTAACTCGCTACCTTTTTATAAAATGGGCTTCTTTGCATAAGAAACTAGTGGGAGTATGGTAGAACTGGAAGTGATTCCAAACCACAAACGATTACTGAAAATTTAGTAAAATTTGGAGATTCAATTGGAACCGACAAACCATAGCCACTCCATAGATTTAGTAGGTGACCTCATTCACCCGAGAGATACTTTGGTTTCCTCATAGACGGTAACAGGGAGGTCATTATCATGGAGATGATGGCCCTACTAGTTATCAGTGGGTCATAGGAAGTGGTGACTTCCAGATGGCCAGATGCAAGATATCTAAGTTATACTCCATGCACTCCAACAAATTATGGATTTTGGATTTTGCTCCTGAAGAGGTAAAACCCATTAGGAGCAACTCGATCTTTCGAGATCAGTGCATGTGGAAAGATAGTAACCTACTAAGGCTAGACCTATAGTAAAAGGTTTTCATCAAAAACCCGTTGTGGATTGTGATGGTACTTTTTCTTCGGTGTCTGTGCCGAAGTCCATACGGATATAACTTGCCACTGCTGTTTTTTCATGACTATGAGATCTGGCAGGTTGATGACTATAATGTTTTTCTAAATGGAAATTTAGAAGTGCACGTGTAT